>LIAE01006929.1:43362-67210 GCA_002287525.1 Diploscapter pachys
TCGAGAATTCACAGAGAGAGAAAGAAGAGAACTAGATAGAGAGTAGATATGAAGAGATGGAGGGCAAGAGATTGGAAGTGAGGGAGATTGATGGTAAAAATAAAATGGAATCGAAGTAAGAGGACATTTTGGGAGAGAACGTCAGTAATCACGGGAGAGAAAGAGATAAATGGATCGGAGATGCGAGATTCTAGGCCAGCAACAGGCTAATGCACTGATAAACGAAATGCAAGTAACCATGCAGTTATTTTAATCTACGGCATCTAAAACACCAATTGCAGCTGACTTTTTTCGTCCTCTAATAGCAGTCTGACATCAGTTTATGCTGCAGTCTTGATTGGCCATTTCTTGATTTCTCGCCGTGATTTATCTCCTTGTCTTTCTACCTTTTCTGCACCCATTTACCCTTCAGAGTTGTACTCCTTTTTGCATGTGAAAATGCGCATTTTCGCAGTCCAAATTGAATGCAGAGCTAATGGTGCAAACTCAACATTGAAATGATGAAATAAAAAAGCAGGCATAATTGACGAAGAAAATGTAAAATTTGAACAAATTAATACTGAAAGATAACGTGAATCTAAACTTAGAGAGTGCAAACGCTCAAATTTGAATATTACAAATCCGTGTTTCTTCGTAGGCGAATTTTCTAATCGGCTTTCCTGCGAAAGCTTGAAATTTCGGCAGAATTTGATGTTTATGAAAGTTATAGGAAATTTTAAGCTCTACAAAAGTCCCCATCAGACCGGCCATGAAAAGTCACCGAAAACACTTGTCGAGGCTCGTAACACCCTAAAATTATTGCAATAATAGAATGACAGCATTTGTGAAACGTAGAATAGAAAGATATAACATTTTGAATTATACTGTTTGACATTTCAATGCAGTTAACAAGTGAAATAGAATACTTCAATTGAATGCATTGCTTCCGAATAATATTTTAGCAAAGTTTATGGAGGAAAAGTCAGGAAATGCTGGGAACGAATGTGAATTCTCAAGCTGCATTAAGCTCGGAACAGAACAGGACAAGCTTGTCGGAAAAATGAAGCTCAACGCATTCCTCTCGCCTTCTTATTTCATTTTGATTCTGCCATTTTGCCAGAGGCTCTTTTCGCTTTTCGTCTTTTCTCATGTTCCGTATTCCTGCCTGCCCTGTCGCTTTCCTTTGCATTCTGCTGCAAGCATTCCCCAACTCAAACCAATGCAAGGAAGGCAGAAGGCAAAAAGTAGAAGAAGATGAAGGAAAGGAGCCGAAAAGCTGTCGGGCTGACGGGAATACAAGTGGAAATGGAAATGAAGATGAAATGGAATGGGAAATTAGAAGGGGCACAATCGATAAAAGGGCAGCGAAATTCTGCAGATTGGAAGAAGATGTCGGTGATAAGTCAGAAGACATGACAAGGATCGCTTCTGGTTGATTGAAAGTATCATCAAATTGGGATTGAAAAAACGAAAATGTAGGTCGATGTCGAAAGACAATCAAAACATTTCGAAGACATAGAAAAAAAACTTGGATTTAAAATATAATTTTGTAGTCGCTTTCGTATTTGAACTCTAGAAGATTAGACTCAAGCTTTGAATTCGCAAGCTCTGCCCACTTTGTGAAGCAAAAATGAGTCATATTTTTGTTCCTCGTTAATTATCGTGTAATTAAGCAGCTTCGCAAAAAAATTCTTCTACACATATGCTTATATGCGAACGATTTGCACCGTTAAAATGCTGGAAAATCAGTCCAAAATTGTTCTGGAACCGTTCGAAAATTAGTCGTCAACGAAATTTTGAGAAAGATGAATTCTTGAAACTCCAGGGAGATTCCACTCGAAAGCATTAAGTATATTCTTGCAGATCTGAGTATGCTACGTATTTTAGAACCAAAAAGTGTCAAAAATGATTGACGACAACCTGTTTGAATATCACTATTTTCAAAAGTACGCAACGCACATCTATCGATATAGGCATCGACTTGGAAAAAGAAAAACTGCTCATTGCTTCCTAAAATAGACCCGATTCTCAATGGCGTAAGTTTCAAAACGCTATCTTCAATTTCACAAAATCACTTGCGGGCCCTAGTCAAGCTATGGCAATCGATCTATTACAATTACCTGTTGAATATTCTACGGAAGATTGCAAAATCTCCAGGAGATAATTGTTTTTGGTTAGATGTATGACACCATTTGGGAGTCTGGAAATGCGAGAAAATGGGACGAAAAAAGAAGACGGCGGTTGAGCAGAAGCTGCCGGAAGTTCGCACCGGAAGTTAACACTTGGCGCCTGAGAAGGAAGGTGGAAAATGGAACAGAATGGGGCAGGATTACAGGTGGATGAATAGTGAGAATGGAAGTAGACACGGAAAAGAAGGGATATGACAAATCTCCTATTTGATACGAGAAGGGTGAAACAAAGAACATCGATACGGGTTGACAAACGATCAAATTCTGACAGCCAAAACAGCAACCAAATAATATCTGTGAGCCACTGCAGATCATTATTTCATCCAGATCGATTTCGATCAAAATGATAGAATGAATAAAGAATAAACCCAAACTTCGCAAAAACTCCTATGAAAATTATAAATTTGAAGACCAAAATTTATGCTAAAATCGCGTGGGCATTCACATAATTTTCGTCCCAATATAAGGCGATTTCAAAGACAAAAACTTATTATTATTGCATTTTTTGCGAGTAAAGACTCGAAAATGACGGCTGTCAAATACAAAGAATGCGTGGGAAACAACACCAAAAAATGGCAGTCGAGACCAAGCAGAAAACCAAGAGGATAAACAGATTCTTCGACCTGTTATACCTCAGGTTATAACGAGGAATAGAGAATAGGGAATTGACTGAAATGATTTGTGATTCTTGAGAATTTCCTACAATTATTGTCTTGTCTATCCGAACTAAAATTGTACTCATTTGAACGAAGGTTATGAGGGAATTCGGCCTACTTAACGGGGTAATGAATCTTGCGAAATGTAATCAGACAAATTTACAATCGAAATGAGCGAATTTGTAGAAAAATGTGATTTTATGAAAAGTGCTTGGCATAAATGGAAGAATGACAGTAATCCTCACTTTCCATCCCAATTTATGATGATGTAATGATGGCAGGGGTCGGTTTTATAGTGCAAAATTCCATTGCGCACATGCGCAATATCATTCCCATTTTTGCCTTTTTCTCCCTCATTCCAGATTCCCGATTTCACTTGTTTTATCTATTTCTGCGTAAGTTTGCCGCAAAGCGACGGTAAAGGTGCTGAATAACGACGCAACACAGGGCGAATTTGCATAAGCCTGGCAGCAGAAAGGGCTCATTGACGCAATTCAAGAGAGCTCGGCAGACAGTGAAAGTGCTGATTTGGGTAAAACTGCAGGCACTGTTTGACGGTTGACGACATATGATAATCGCTAATCGCGACTATCGCTTTCAAATAAATTCTATCGGGGGAAGTTATCGATAAAATTTAATTTTCGTGGTTTTTTTGGCAATTTGTTGAAGGAACGAAATCATATCGTTGAATCAGAAACAAGTCTGGTTTTGGGGAAGTTCTTGCCATTATAGCGAACTATAAATATTACATCCTAAACGAAACGGAACAGGAATGTAAGAAAAGTCGAAACAGGAGCGGAATTTGTCAAAAATTTTCGAAAAGATCACAGAAATACCCGTTTTCGAATCGACGATGCCGCTTTTACGACAAAAACGCGCATTGCTCTTTCTTTCTTCGAAAATTTAGTCGTCCATTTGAACGCATTAGTGCAAGTTTTCAAATCCTTCTTTATTGCTATTTGATACTGCAGTGATAACCAATAATCTTGTGCAAAACTGGCGATAATGCTAAAATCATCAGAAGCTGTGCAATGCACTAATGCACATTTTGCACGAATTGGAATTTTCTCAGAAACACGACAGTAATTTATTCGTAACGTCATTTATCCCGCTATATTACGATATTAAGATGCTTTATAATGCCTAGATATAAAATATTGAAAGAATGAAAAGTCAGTCGCGCCTTCTCGCCAACATTTCTATTTCCAATCTTCAAGTTTATAGGAAAAATAAAGGCTGAAATTTTTGAAATGTACGATACAAGTCGAGTTTTCGACTATAAAGATCCATCTATAATCAATCAATGATACGTGCGAAGATAATCAGTGATAAAGTCATAAAGACGAAGGGAGAGTTGTTGTTGATCTCCAAACTGTCTAATAATGAAGATCGAGTCAGAGTGACATAGCGATATGATGACTGGGGTTGTTGGGTGTGATTGTCATTATTGAAGAGGAAAGAAGAGACGGAATCAGGACAGAGGACCTGACCATGGCCTTCTCAATTCTCTTCCCTTCCCATTCCATTCTCCCTCTCATTTTCAGATCTCGAAATCAGGGACAAAGGCGACAATCACATCACTTTTCCGGTCACTTTATCGTTCAATCAAATGCCATCACAGGCAGGGATAGATAGATCTGTCATAATTTAAAACTGGACCATTTGTACAAGAAATGTGATGTGAGAAATCACTCATTTAGTGTTAATGCCACTCTCAAAAAAATTGAATCAATGATAATGAAAAAAATCGCGAAGAAAACTCGCCTCTTCAAATTGTCAACTCTTGTTGCCCGTTGACTCAATAGGAAAATCTCCGTAGAATTTCATGATGATAATGCTAGAAGGATCATGCAAGGATCAAAAGTCCAAAATAGAAACGAATTATAACGAAGAAAAACTTTCAATCCGAAAAATCTTCGAGTTCCAAAAATGCTCCATCTCTCTCCCAGAACGGAGTGCTCTGCTTCCTTCCTCCTCTTTATCATATCATTTTCATCACGCAACTTCGCTGAAAATCCGTAAAATATCCAGATGTGAATCTGAACAAAATGAAAAGAGAAACGAAACTGAAAATGGATGAAATGAGAAGGGAAAGGGAACCGGTCAGAACGAAGAAGGGAGGGGAAGGGTAAAAAAATACAGAATGAAGCAGGGAAGCTGCACAGCTGATTGAGGAGCTCGTCTTGGTCAGAAGCTGGAAAGAGCAGGGCAAATCGAGAGGGAACAGAGGTGGAAAGATGTTTGAGAAAAGGATGAGAGATTATGGATGCAGAGAAGAAGAAAGGGATCACAGAAATGGAGAAATGAAAAGACTCCTCAAAAGAGGAAAAGAGGGAAGGGATGATGCAATATGTACTGCAATGCAGCGCTGTAAGACTGTGAACAGTAAGTAATCCCTCATAAGCTGATTGTCAGTGATGACGATGTTGAGCGTATTGTTTGTTTACAGAAGAGTACAGAAGAGATAACTAGTGATCTAAACTTTTAACTGTTAGAGCAGGAATCGCAAGAAAGAAAATTATACTAAATTGTGAATGGCATTGGCAAGCTTGTGAATTAAACATTTTTGAGTGCGAGTATCATTCAGATGAGTTTGTTTTGATCTGGCATGGTCTCGAATTATTCAAACCCAAGTCTTTGCGTGACAATCCTGATTGTAAACAGATAACTCCAATGGCGACAAATAATTCATATCACCACAAATTTTGAATCAGTTTTGCCCTGATATAGCATGAAATAATTTAACACTCAAAATTTTCTTATGTTGTTTAAAAATGTTCCCATTCTTTCAGTCTATAACTAGAGGAATAGCGAGGTGAACTTTTCTTGATTTTTGCAGAAGATGAAGATGCTAATTGTATATTAACGAAATGGTTAAGTGCAAGGGATTATCAGTGTGTTCCGATGCTCATATTCTTGTCTGGCTTATTTTCTTCCAACTTGTTTCATGCTTGTCACAGAATCATCCAGCTTCCTCTGTTAATTCCTTGACTTAGCAGCTCTCAACTTACGACTCCTTGCTACTTCCTTCTTCACACATTCATTTTAGCTATGAGAACCTTCAAACATGATATTTTGTAAATTAGAAAAAAAAAATCAAAAATTTATTCAACTAAAAGAAGATACTGTTGGATCGGAAAAGATAACAATTGATTACAAAAGATTTTTCTTGAAAAAAGACGTCACATGAAAATTAGCATAATTTATACTAGTAATCAACGATCTTTCCGACACAATGATACCTACAAAAATTAAAACAAAATACAAAAATCGATACTCATACGGTCGTAATTGTACAAATTCCTTGTAGTGAAGCTCCTTCTTTACACCGCTCACTGAGCATCTAAAACCAGAAAAAGTTAGGAACTAATTTATCTAATGTTAAGATGTAGAAAACATTCAATTCACCTCCTGTGTAGTGATAAACTCATCTAAAATCTCTTTTTGCTTCTTCTTTTGGAGCTTTTTGTCCCGAAGTTGGTTGATTAGCTGAAATTTAGCCGATTTTCACGGATTAAGACCCGAACTTCGAATCAATTTGTGTAATGAAATAAGTCATCATAAGATCGCTTATTTCAAGTTTTCAGAGGAAAATGATGAGAAGTGAACTAATCTCTGCGATAGCTTCCTAGAAAAATGTTTGAAGATGTTTGTCAGAAGTTGCATTATTTTTACTACAAATTCATTCAGCTTTCTATCAAACGTGTAGCAAAATAAGCAGTATTGATATTTTGGGTACTCGTTAAAAAATTAAAAATTGAACCTTCTATAGTCATGATCAAGATTTCGAGATATTATGGAGGAGAAATTATGAGATGTGTATGTTATTTCATATTTTGAACAGTCGTCTACTCAGAGAAGCGATTCCCTGGGTCGGGGGAAGAGTTTCCCAGGAGAAATAACGAAAACTCCGGAAGAATCTCGAAGAACCAAGGGCTCCCCCCAGAGTTCCCGTACTTTCCGTGGAGGAACTCCGGGAAAACCGGAAAATCCTCCTAGTTCCCCGGCTTTCTCGTCCTTATCCCTAGGGGAAGTCTTCCCTCAGCCGGAAAATCGCTTCTCTGAATGTGTGGAAACACATAGAACTATGGTATGTGAAATAGAATGTGGTAAGGCAAGAGAACTTTGATCAGTTTAAAAATTCTCTTGCTTTCCGAGTTGTTCAACATCTCATGTATCTGTCATAAATTGTCTTTCCTACCTGCTCCGTGGCAAGCGTCCTCTGCTGAAGTTTTGTGTTTTGCTGTTGCAGTTTTCTCAGTCTCTCCCTTTCTAACTGTCGTTTTCTTTCCTCGCGAGTGTGAAAATGACCGAGCTAAACAAGAACGTATGAGAAAATTCATAGTTTCGCCTCTTTTACATTTATTTTCAGAAAGTAAATTGAATAAAAGTTGATCTTCACAAAATTTCTCAGCAGGTCCGTTCTATGCTCATGCTAATGGTTCATCGAGCTAGGTTATAAATTTAGAGCCGCGATTTCCGATTGATTTTCTATTGTCTTGCTAAGGAGAAGATTCCGCTGTCAGAAAATGCTTTATTTCTATTCATCATGAGCCAAATTGTAATAGGGAAGTCGCATCTATCAATCACTTATGACAGTGAGGCTATGGTAATCAAGAAAAAATCGAAAACTGAATGAAAGGAATCTCAAAAATCCTAATTTTCGACCAGTTATCCCATATCTACGACAAAAGTGCGCATTGCTCTTCCTTTCCCTTGAAACTTGGTAGTCATTTTTAACGCATTAGTGAAAGTATTCAATTATTTCTTTGTTGCGATTTGTTGCTGCTGTAAATTCAGGTAATCCTACTTAAAAATTGAATGATAAAAATTATCATATCACAAGTTGTGCAATGTACCGATGCACATCGTTCACGAATTGAGGAATCTTCTCGAAAACAATACAATATATCAGCAAATTTTGAATTACCTTGAGATCGCTCATAGCATCATCATCAGTGCTGATTCCAGTTCGCTCCCGATTGATTTCAGCTTCTCTCTTTTTGAGAACCTCTCCTCTGACAGCCCTTCTGACGACGTATCGACTCCCATCACTTCGCCGTTTCACCTGCAAGTTTCTCATAGGAATTGAGTAGGTTCACGATTCAGCACTCACCTTCCATTTGTACTGTGGCTCTTCTTGGAACTCCTCGTTCATAGTCAGCTCTTCCTTCTTCGCATTCTTCTCATTTTCAATTCGCTCTTTTTCCCTTTCCATTTCAAGTGCAATTTCTCTTTCTTTTTCCATTTTCATTTTTATTTCTTCACTCCTTTTCAAAACATCCTTTGCATCTTCTTTCTGATCCTTCGTATTCGAATTTAGATTCGTCTTGCTGCCGGTCGGTTGCTCATTCAGGAGGTAGAGTTTCGTCTGTGAAATTGTGTTTCTGAAGAATCTGAAATTCAATCAGAAAAAATTGTGCCAAACCAAAAGTGCATACTTTGGCATGGCAATGTTGATGATCTTCGTCTTGACGTTCGACGCTCTTGGCTCTTCCTTCTCCTTTTCTTTGTCCTTCATGACGATTGAAAGCGAGGGAATTCTGCAATGGTTCAGTATGTCATGCATGATTCTTGTCAGATCGTCTTGCCTGAACTTCTTCGAATAATCGAAAGCTTCCTTCGTTGCATTTTGATGCATCTGCGACTTGAGTTGGTTGATTTGATTGGTCGAATTTTGCAGACTGCTCCTTGAAAGGAACAAAGATGACTGCGAACAGCTTGGAAGTGGAGAACAACGACGAAGCTCTGATGCTGAAAAGTGATATTTAAATTTAAAATTAACTTCGAACATAGTTTCATCGAATTATCCAGGATGATGAAAAAACGGAATTTGGAATTTACCTCGCATTGTGTCGGGAAGCAGAGTCGATGGGTTGTCAGTTTTCTTCTCATTTGTTGTGATTGGACGATGAAGTGTGTGAGGGGAATTGCTGGAGAACCGAATAATATTTGATTCATCAAATTTGTTTGATATTCCTACTTGACTCCTTCAGGAGTATGCGAGTCGCTTCTACACGATTCTCCCCCCGTATTATAAGCAGACGATGTTTCCGCTGCTTTCGTTGCACAGCACAAGATCTTTTCTGACTGAATATTATTATTATTATTATTATTAGTTTTTTGTTGTTGAAAAAAATTAACGAATTTGATCTAACTTCGTTCTGTCTATTCAGTAGCTTTCCACACTCAATTCGGAGTTGTCTCATCTGTTTGTGCAGAGAATCAATCTTATCATCGTAAGACTTCTTGTGATATGGTGACACGTTCATAATTACCTGAAAGATGAAAGCATTTAAAGAAGAAACATCGTTAATGGAAATTTGACGACTCTGGCATGATAATAAAAAGTAGCAGATGCAAAATAATGAAAGTAACGAAATTATCGAGATTTTGGTGATATTCAAAGCATTGATAAAATCTAAGTTATAAATAATAGCCTCATAAATTCAATCCAATTCAATCTCGATTTTGATAACGGATATGATGAAGCGATTGTGGCATGTTGTACAGATCAAAGAGTACTGGGATTGAGTAGAGCTGTGCAGAAAGTGAAAGAAGAAAGATAAGAGATAAGAGAAATAATTGAGAATGAGGATGTGAAAATGGAGAAGAAGTAGAGAGGAAAAGGGGAAGGAATGAGACATTTGCTGTTTGTGAGTTGCGAGTGGATGAATGCAATCGAGGTGGCAATTCTCTCATTGATTTATCTCATCTTTTCCAGCCAATTATTCAAGTTCATGCATTCACACTGGCCATCGCAAATTGAACGGTGTTGAAATTTCAAAAATCTGGTTAGGCTTTGGCTCATTGTGATTATTGCCGTTTCTACTGGAAAACGCTGGATAAAAGTATAAAAATAATGACGACAACAAAAGAATAAATGACAGTGGGAAGAAAAGTACGATGATCTTCAGTTTGGGCAAAACCATCTATTTTGGTTAGTCATTATCTGAACTGACCATGCTGAGCAGTAAAGTGTTCAGTTTTGTCCACAAATCGAATGTCGATGTCGAAGTAGTCCCTCCAATCGAACTCAATTAATCAATCTGTTATCCGACGGGGCGAAAACGACAGCTGTTTTGCCTCGATCCGCTCTTAGACAGCTACTCAGCCATTCACTCATTCATCAGCCAATCCAAATAAAAAAGTGCCAATTTTCCTGGGAAAGATTATTAGTTGTCCAAACAATTGCATATAATGAGAACTGATAACAGTGTTGCGATATATCGGACAAAAATGTCCACATTAGTTAGACAGGATCATATTCCAAATTCACTGAAGAATTCATGCAATCTTTAGTATATCTAAATTTTATCATTTGGACTCTTTCTATGAAAAATATTCATCAAACGAAAGAAGATTAATGAATATAGATGTAGAAAATTTGAAACAATGCATTTAGTGAAATTAAGTAGGGCTAAATTAAAATTTAGCAGTAGTCAGGAACTGAAAATAATATTCAGAACAAAAGCAATGATTGCATAGAATAACAAAACTCGTCTTGTAACTGAGAATAACAAGCGTTGTCGAACAACAAGTTCAGCAATCCGCTCAAATAGCACTAACTAACTAATGTTAAAAATAATCATATCCCAGACCACTTTACTAGACAATTCATTCATACTGAAAAATGATGAATGTTACTCATAGACTAATAAAATATAAAGCTAAAGAGAAAATCAACGAAGGTAGGATAAACTGAGTTGAAAATTGAAAAATGCTTGAAATAAGATCATAAAAAATGAGGTGGCAACTCCTTTCTCTTTTTGCTATTCTCGATTCGACTGATCGACGAATCAAGGAGAAAATGAAGAAGAAAGGGGAAGAATGACAGACACATCGCTGAGAGACTGCAGATTACGAAGGAGCACAAATGAAGAGAAGACACAAATGTAGCATGAAGAAAAAATAAGTATCATAATCGAAACAAGTAAAAAACGGAAAAATACATCAGAAAACTCTTTTACTTTTGAAAATAAACAAATTTCGTAGGAAAATTAATTCATAAGCGAAGAGAAACGAGGATTATTTCGATCTCATTTGAAACCTTGAACGATATCAACATTGGAAAGGTGAAGATCAGCTTTTAAATTCGGTACGAATCGATATTTCTGAATAGCCAACTGTCTTCCCGCCTGATGGATTCGGACCTTGAGATATCATAAAGCAGATCGAGCGTCAAGCAGAGTTACGACCGATTTATTGCTAGGGAGTCCTCACATTATGACTATGTTGTCTGTGCAAGTGAACCTCATCAACAACTTCTTAGGATGGGTTTATTGAAAGTGAAATCAAATAATAACTTTGAATGATAAATTACACATCTTTTGAATAATTACACGAATGAATAGAATGTCTTATAACATCAATGATTTTTTTTACTAAGATGTAATGATTGTCGTTTGGCATGTGTTTCACCATTACCATCGATTTTTACTAAAATTTACCAAGAACCATCTTAAAATTTCGATAAATGATAGCCAAAAATCCCGATTTTCAAATTACAAAGACGAGCACAAATTTTATTTTTGAAAGTACCAATTTCAAGGACAAATAATTCAAGAATATGAAAAAAGTGAAAACAAGGAAGAAAATAAGTCATTTCATTTGCTCATTTCTGATTCGGCTATAGGGTGGAAAGAGTATCTGATACACGAATTGCATATTTGATGAGCTGATTAGTTACATTCTACAAACTTATTTAGCCCTGTCCCACGACCATGAATATTCATCCTTAATGAACTTTAGTGATAATCTATTTAGAGAATTAAATGTAGAATTGATAAATGTTAATAAAATTCTTCTTCTAGAATCTCTTGTGCACTTTCACCCGATGACTCTATCGATTTGTTTGACGCTGCTTCAGCTGTTGTTGGGATTTCTAAATAGTTTAGTTATTCTGTAGCAAAATAATTGCATAATGGGCAACTTGACTTGTTTTGCAAAGTAAACGGAATTCTAGTGAAATATTCTGTATCCATTTAATTAGTGGAGGGCTATGATTTTAAACATTACCTCCAAGTTGTACTTTTGTCAAATCCGCTTTAATCTCGTTCAGTTCGGTGACATTTTCTGCAGATTCTGAGGACGATGAACTCTCTTTGATTCCCTTTACACCACTTCCGCTGCCTAAAGTGCATGTTTAAACAAATTGACAAACGAAAAATTAAGACCACCTTCAACATCTGACTCAGATGATTTTTCAGTAATGTTATCCTTGGAAGTCGTCTCGACTGTCTATGCAATAAACACTTTTTATAAGGTATTATTCAAAATCTTACCGTCTCAGTTTTATTATCTTCAGCACTTGTTTCACCTCCAAAGGCAAACTCGAGGATGGCAATCACGCAAAATATTAAGATAAGCAGCTTCATGATGCTGAAAATAACTCTTTCTGTCATCAAAGTAATGATATCGAGAAATCGTTGGGAAATGTTGCTCCACGAAGAGTATCATTGGAAACAGGTAGTAACAAACAAATGATGATGGCGCTACATGGGGATTACGGTTTCAGATTGTTTGTTGAGCTAACATTAAATTGAAACCAAGAACAACCGAAATGTAAGAGGCGATAAATCTGCGAAATGTGGAGAATGGGTGATTTGGCTGTGGTTGTCCCGCTTTGTAAAGGGTTTGCAGACAGAAGGAGGGGTCTGGGTTTTTCTTTTTCTTTCCAGTTTTTCATCGTATTTTCAATCAGTCGTTTGTTTTCTGTTGTCATGAATTTGCAGCTTGATGTCTATTTCCCCGTACTCTCTGCAGTGCTCTGCCCTTTCAATCATTCACATTCAGGTGATCCGACTAAAACTCGAAGTAATCATCGAGCATAAGCAGAGCAGAGTCACCTGCCACGTCGATACGTTTTTCAACAAACACGGAACTATTGGGGGAAATCACGAAATGTAACTGCATTTATCATGCAATCAAGATTTGTTGGCTCAAAAATGATAAAGATGCATAATGGCATCTTCATAGTAATTTTAAAAATCACCTTTTCAACTTTATTTAGAGATTTACGTTGGTTAAAGGTTGGACTTCGCAGAATTTCAGATTGTTAACTCCAATTCGTCTGGGATAATTCGACCTATCTCGCGTTCTCGATCACATTCGATTCTTCTAGATTGTTGGCCCATCCAAGTGACAATTTGATGAAGCATCGTCCTGCGATTTGTCAGTGTTAAACTCAATTGGCCGATGGCTTCCACCTTCGCCCTTTCCAATCACAAATCATTCTGCTCTTACCTCCTTTATCTCGATATCATCGATCTACTTCAGTCTCAGGCAATTTGTATTCTTCTTTCCCTCGTTCTTATGGCAATTAATTTCGCATGGATTCTTTATGTGCAGCCTTCTGTTCTCTTCCACAGAATTATCGTCTAGATCAGTTGACTTCAGAGTCATAGCTCCATAAAGTCTTCTTCTCGTTTTCGTAATCTCCGCATTCTTCCCCTCCATTAGTTTGCCTATTTAGTAGCTCTTTTTGTGTCATTTTCATACGTCTTTCTGCTGCTCGCTCAATCGTAAAATCCATCAAAAGGGAGTCCTCAAGTCGGCCGATGTTATGTTTCCTGAAAAAGCCATACTTCTGGTCTTGTCGATTTATGAAGATCACCCAAGTCTCTTTAAAATTCGAACTTATTTCCTCTATTAAGTAAATACTTTCAACATTTTAAATAAAAATTGTATAAGGAATAGGAGGAGTTGAAATTTTCACCATTTCGGAGTCGGAATAAAATTACGAGTTGAAAAATTTCTGTAAATAAAAACGTTGTTTTCCATTCCTCTAAAGTTTATGAATAAATCAATGAATTCTGGGAATATCCCTATTATATTTTCGCTCCTGAGTGTCAGCTCTGTGCAGCGCATCTTCTAAATGAATTATCCTTGCTTAGGGCATAGAGGGTGTTCCTTCTTCTTCTTCCCGATAATCTCAAAATATGCCCCTTCCATTTACCCTCACACAGCCAGTCCTGTTGCCAGTTGACTGCCACTTTGCAGTTCCCGCAGCAGGTGGTCCCTCCCTGCCTTATTGTATTCCCTTCCCCTTATTATAGGATAATCTCCCGAGATCATTGCGAGTTCGTGTCACTTTCAATCAGCCAAATTTACTCATTTCTGAGAAGATGAGGGAAAATGCAATTTATTCCCATACTGTATGTCTTCATTTAGAAAGTGATATTATTTTTGCTTAGAATGATATTTCTGTTTCAATCTGTCAAAGTATACAATCTCGCCTTCATTTTATTTCGCTTCTGCTAAATTCCTCGTCGTGATTGGTTGTTCAATTTGCCGCATCTGCCTGGTTCATCCATCATTTCATTGTTCCTCAGCTTGCGTGTAGAGTATCCATCGGTGCATTCTCCGTCTAGTAGCATTTCTGCATGTCCACAATTAGCCCTGTCCATTCCCCCTCTTCCCTCCATCCTCTCGATCCTCTTCATTCACCTCACCATTTCAGTCGCTTCGACTGTATTATGTCGATTGTTTTCCTTTTTGTTCTTTCTGTTTTCCCACAGTCGCCAGTCAAGCTGCAGCTGCAAACACCTCAACTGGCGATAATCCACAAATTGGCATTATTCTCTGCTTCTAGCTATTGTTACTCTAGAAAAAATACAGGGTCCAACAAAAGTATGAATAATTTGCTGCATTCAAAGTCCTGAATCTTATTATGTTGAAAGAAATGCGATTTTGATGAACTTATTTTTAAAATAATGTTTTTTTATTTTTTTATTTTTAATTCTGAATCTTTTGCCAAAGTAATCCTATGATAGAAAATTTGCGTATGACAATTGTCCATATTCTTGACACGCTCGCAATGTTTTGCCTTCGAATATTTTTGATAATGAATAACTTGATTTTGATCAAAATAGAGATTCACATTTCAAACCTCATAGCATTAATCCTATCGCGACAACATTTTTTGACTTGATCATATTTTCCGCTCGACTAATTCTGTGTTTCGAACTTCAAATATACTCGTTCATTACCCTAAAATGTTCATTTATTCAGCAATTCAAGTGTCATTATACAATACATGCGAGTTTCCCAACCGATCTGACCTGCATATTCATTTTCTGCCCTCTTTCCATGTTCTGTTTCTGTTTAGTATCTATGTATCTGTCTCACGCTCTTCATATCGTCTCAATAGTCAACCTCTTGCAGAGATTCTTCGTTCAGATAAGCATGTCATTCCTCCGCTTTCCTCAAACCGAGTTCTAACTTTTCTTGTTACTTTTTCTTCTTTGCATTCGATTTTTTGCATATTTATTGGGTGAGCAAAGTATTTTTTTTCCAAAATATTTCCTCTGCAATTTTCAATTACTTTTAACTTCTAATAAAAAATTATGCAATCTATTGCCTAAAATTCGACAAATTTTTCTTTTGACAGTAAGTTCATTATTATTTTTTTTACAATTTTTACCAATTCTACCTAAACTTCTTCTGCTGCAACTTCTTGTATCCTGGAGTCACAATGAATCATCTATCCCATTCTGACTTTCGTTTGTAGGCCCTTTGACTTCGTCTTGTGAGAGTAGTTTCTGTCCTTTTCAGTTGCCCTTTTTCCATACACTAATCCACCAAATTCCCCTTCTCATTTCATATATTTGGCTTCCCTTACTTCTTATTCTTCTTCTTCACTTTGCTCTGCCACTTGCATTCATTCACTCAGTCATGCTGTGTCGTATCTCAGCTATGATTCAGGTTCAGATTCGTTGTTTCATAGTTGAGTCGTTCTAAAATTCAGTCAGATGCCCTTTGACTGAGCCTCCTTCTCTTCTCTCGTTCTCCTTTCAATGTTCCATTCTTTATTGCCAACCTTCTGCCTTCTGCCCTGTCGCCTTCGTTCATTGTCAGTTTCTTATTATTCGATTCTCTCTGAAATGCTTTTATGATCTGTGCAGGTTCATAATGAAGTGTCATGCGAAAACCTATGATGAAAATGAATTTTTCTATTCATTGAATTGAATTGAATTAAATTGAATTGATAGCAATAATACTCACAAGAATCTTGACGTTAAATATTTCTGAGGCTAATTTTTATGAAAGATTCAGTGGAGGCATTTCTTAAATAATCATTTAATTCCTGATTTGCTGTATGCTTTTCATGACAAAGGACAAGTATGATAAGCTGCAATCGGCGAAAAATTTGAGTGCATTTTTATAATGAATCGAGTACTAAACAAAACAAATTGAGTAGGTCGCATGGGATTTCTGACGATCTTCTTCTTTGCTCTAGTCCAAAATTCACTAGTAATTCTAAAGTTAGATGAAAAGTCAACCCAAAACACAAAATGTATTTACTTCTTATCTGACATGAAAATTAACGGTGTATTTTACTAATAAAAAACTTCTCTCTATCAAACTGAACTCTTAAAATAGCCGGAGGGGTGCAGTTGTATGAAAATCTGTAGCTGGAATATGCCGGAGGTGTAATACAAGTTGAGATATGAATATAGAGGGTAGAGTAGGATTAGATAGGGGTAAATTTAGTATTAAAATGATAAGCTCATCGAGATGCACATTTTGGTGCTCAACTTGCCCTACCACACTCTACCCCTTAACCCTTTTCATATCCATCTCTAAATGTTTACTACCTCTCCGGTATAAGTTTAGAAGCCTCAAGCTGTCGAATATTGTTCATTTACATCTTCCAGTACCATTTCCATCATTTCTTCAGTCATTTCATCATTTCCTCTCCTTACCATTTTTACCCCGACCCGTTCTGCTTATTCAATTTGCACGTCTCTGCTTATCTTTCCCCCTTCCTACCCTTTTTACCCTTTCTGCATCTTTTTCATCTTCTTTTCTCTCCTTGCAGCTTATTTGCGTATTTCCTTTGGTCGCTGCTCTCAAATTGGTAGTTTTTGTTTACAAGTTGCATCAAATCACTTCAACCTCCTAAAACGGATTATTGGAAATTTGCCGATTTTCTGGATTTTTTCTCAAATTCAGCCACTTTTATACCTTCCTAAACAAGATATTTTCTTCAGTTCTGCTTGCCTAATAGGATATTTACTGAATCTCAATGAGCCAGTTACATATTATTATTGCGAGATTCCACAATAAAATATTAGTCGCTTTTCTTTTTGCTCTCATTACAGAAAATACACCGATCCAAAGGCTTCCTTGCAACTGACGTTGACACTTTTTAGGCGACTTATTTTCCAGAAGTAGAGCATTTCCATGCGCAAGTTTCAGAGATGAACTTGTGCATTATATAATTTTTTGGTTCAGAAATCTGAAATTAGGTTGAAATTTAGATAATTAATCATTGATATTATTTGGTGGATAGAAGAACACCTCTTTTCCAAGCTGATTTTCATTACAAATTCTTGTTTTACATGATCTTCATTCTTTTCTGTCTATATTTTGATATAGCTCCCAATCTTAACTCGACAATTCGCTTTGATACGGTTTATTTTACCTACTTCACACTCCTTCATCAGCTCTTCACAGCTCGTTGTCTGTATTTACCTTCCTCCTCTGCACTCATTTGCGTCTTTGCTCCTTCCTATTTGTAACTCCTCAGCCTCTCACAGCAGCAGTCCTCCTCACCCCTAACCTTCCTTCTTTGCCTTCCCCCTCCTTCACTCAGCTTCTGCCTGCCATTTCTGTTCTGTTCCCCTGTCCAATTGCCATTGTTCACCTCGTGCAGTTCCAACTCCGTTTGCCTTTCCTTCACCAATTCCTTTCAATTCATTTCTGTTGCAATCGTTCTTGCATTCAGTATTCAGCGTTTTCGGCTCGACATAATTATTCGTATTTTGAAATTCGCTTTCTCGACATTTCCGTTCATAATTTCTACGAAATCGTTACTTCTTCGACGCAATTTAGCGCTGGAATTAGCTTTTCTCCGAGATTCCTTATTTTGGCAAAACAATCCAAACAGCGCAGGAAGACTACTGGCCCATTGGCTCATTTACTTTTTCCATTTCATATCTCTCATTGAGTCGAGTGAAAAATGACTGACTCGTGGAGGGCTTAGATGGGAGCTGAGTGGGGAGCGGGCAGTGGCCAGAGATAAGGAAAGGCAGCCAGAATGGATAGTTCGTACTTGGCTGCTGGCTGCCCTGCATGTGATGTTCGAGAGACTCCTCAAAGCGCGTATTTGCTTCTAAAATTGTACATTTTCTCACATTCATTCGATTTGCAATTCCTTCCGAGATTCTAGCAAAAAATGCTACAACCCCCGTATTTCACATTTTCCTGCTCATTTTGTCGGTTTACTGCTTCCCGTCCTCCGTTGCTTTCCTGCTGATGTGCCATTCATCTGTCCATTCCTCCTGTCTCATTCTCAATCCGAACGAGCCAATGGGTTTCTACCAGATGACTGCACTTCTGGGTTGCGTCTATGTAGCCCTGCAAATCTGTCTACGGACCTCGTAAACCAACTGCCCTGATACATTTGATTCAGTGAAATTGAGTAATCAAGAGTTTAGCTGGTGAAAATGTTGCACCACTTTTACTAGATTTTCTAAAAGCTCAAAGCTATGAATTCTCTTGCTGATCTTAATCATGAATCTTTGAGATCATTCTAGGTAAACGAACACATTATTTAGCATTCCATCCAACATCAAAATGAAAAACCGAACCGATAAATACTTGAGAAGTTTATACTTTTTTATTCGAACTTTCCTTCCATCGTCCATTTGCAACTCGTGTTTTCTCGCAATCATGTTTCTGTTTTTCATTCGCTTTCATCATTTCATCTTCATGCGCATTCTGCATTCACATCGTTCTAATCCTGTCTCTGCTCATGTATTTGCCTGTCTGCCTGGCTGCAAGCGGATCATCGTGTGCATAATTCGATGCTCGATGCGCAGTCTCATGCTAATGTGTTGATCAGTTGCTATATCAATTTGCCCTATTTTCTTCCATCAGATTTATCATTCACTCTTTTTGAAGACCTCTTCCAATCTTTATCGAGAGTTCACCGTCCCCATTTACATTTTTCATTAGAATGTTTCCTATCTTACTTCTTCATGGTGAAATGAATAGTGCATCTTGTGAAGTATGACTACCAATAAACTCTAAAAATCGTCTTTCTGAAAGTTATTCTCCCAAATCTCAAAGCTCTATCTATATTGGTCATCCCATTTATGATGCGACCTGATTCCCACAGTCAAACTGCCATGAAACGTCTCTCGTCTCCCGCCGAGTGTGTGATGTAAAATATTCACACCCACCGCGCTGCTCGTAAAATTTATGAACTTTCCTAAAAATATCCCTAAATTTTGTTTTTCCTTTCAAATACTACCAAGAACTGGCTACTCTCCTCCGTATTCCGAGATGTTTGTCGTATCGACCAAATCTCCCGGCTTTTTCTCCATTTCCTTTCGCATTTACCTATTCTCCTCTCCTAGTCTGTAACCCAACTCCTCGCATTTTCATAGACTCTCAGACTCGGAAGCTGTGCATGAAGAAAGGTACACAAGAAAATGCACTGCTCGAGAGATGTGCATAATTTCGATGGTTCTTTTTCAGTTCGATTATTGAACTTGTCCGTCTTCTTGAAAATATGATGAACCATCTTCACTGTTTCATGTTTCTAGTTTTGTTCTATTCTAAATTTTCGACTCTCAGAATTATAATGAAGAAGTCGACAATTTATTGAATTTTCAGACATATTCGGAAAAAGAACAAAATGAGTCGAAATCGGAATCGAACGCGTCGAAGATGAGTGCGAATGGGAAGAATGGAAATGTAATCGGGAAACCGATCGGGCTGAACAGATCGCTGCTATACGAGGTGGAACCCTGTCTCAGAAATGGAAATGCTGCTATCGCTAGTCGACAACAAAATGGTGAGTTGTTCATCTGATTTCATCGTTATTCAGATTTGTTTGGAATCATTTCATTTCTTTTTTTTTAAATGTGATGTTATGAAAGTTCTGAAAAATAATGATTTTAAAAATTGATCTCTTCCACAATTCAACGGGGTCAAGTGAAATAATAATTTTTAAAAGTTTTAAAGATAAGAATAATAATGATGATGATGAAATTTCTAATACATTTTTTGCATTATCAATGAATCAAATGCAAAGTGCTGCAAGGAAGGAAGATGATTTTCACTCAATGATTGTTACATTTTGCAGGTTCATGTCATTCAGTGTCGCGTCGCAAGTCCGACTGCACGCGCCGTTGCATCCTCGTCCTGCTGCTGCACGCCGTTTTCGCTCTCGCAATTTGCCTCGCTTTCCTCATTGGGCACTGGATTTCTGTCGAGCACAAACTCGGCAATGCAACCAAAACTGGGGTGAGTTTTTGTTCAATTTTTAGCAAATCCCATTTCTATTCTCTGCCTTGTTTGAGCTGAGAATATCTCCTTGATTAATGCAGAACTTGCAACTAAATTATCACGTACAATCAGCATTGAATTGCAAATTCGCTCCTAAATGCAACGCTCTTCACAATAATAACGCTCATTATGTTGTTCTTCTTACTTGTATCTCATTTATGTCCAATGTCTTATGGAGTCCTAATTTTTGCCATGAAGTTGCTTTTCTAAAAGTTAGATTGCTCTGCCAACTAATCATATCCGATTCCTCGGCTTCCTTAACCCCTGTTCTCTTTCAGTCGATTATCGGCGTCCCAGTCGGCGCGCCCACAGATGTCTCTGCACATTCGACTGCTCTGCCCACTCTGCTGACCACAGCCTCGAGCTCAGGTCGACAGAATCACCACTCATTCAGTCTGGCTCAGCCTCGCATTATCGAGAGGCTCATACCGGTGAGTTGTCCCCTTTCAATTTCTAACATTGGGGATTTTCGAGTTGATGGGATGGAATGGAATTATGACGCATTTGCAAGATGACGAATATTGGCTAGAGTTGAATTAACTTGTATGTTGGAAAGGAATTTAAAACCCATATGTTGAACGTTAACGAATGCCTTTATGGGTGTTGGGCGATTTTGTAAGAAACCTTTGAGATGTGTGTTCCAAATCGTTCGATATATATATAATATTATTTGTCTTGTTTCTAATTTCAATAGTTCAGCTAACACCGTCTCCTAAGGAGTACACCCTGCTGGACGTTCACCCCCCGCTGGAATCCTTCGACCTGACCGAGGAGTTGCACTCCAATCATCTCAAAACGGGACACAAAGACACTCTGCTCGTCCCTTTGCCGCTCTATATTCTACCCTATCACTATGAGCTGCAGGTGAATTCTAAATATGCAAATATTTTTTCCCAGAAAAGTAACTAACTTATTGACACACATTCGAGTTTTCAAACTTTTCCTATTGGAATGCCTGAGCATTTCTACTCATGAAGATCCAGTGAGTTCAGTCGATTCCTTGTGATCAACAAGTATTCTTATCAAATCTCCTATTTTAGGTTGATCTGACTCGTTTCGACACGGATCTTCTTGTGCGTGGAAACATGACGATTTTCCTCGAATCGTATGCCAATTCGACCGAAGACGAAATTCAGTTTCACATCGGACCGAATGTGCAAATCGAGAGAATGCGGCTCAGGAGAGATGGTACGCAGTTTTTACTGCAACCTTGACAATGAAACTTGAATTTAGGAAAACGCGTCTATCCGAAGAACATCAAACGGGAAGACTCCAAGAAATTGGCAAGGATTCTGTTGCGGGAAAGGCTCGTCAAAGGGAAGTAAGTAACAGTTTATGAAACATGTTGTAATTATTATTCCGACGTGAATTTTTCAATCTCAAAATGATTAGTCTTTTAAATTTTTGGATTGATCTAAGATTATCATTGCCACTTTAACGATGTTGCAATTGTCAGAATGATTGAACTTTCCAACTATTCTTGTTTCAGATACGTCCTGGATATTGAATACAACACGACGATCTGCAATGACCATGGAGTGAGGTGTTCCCTGGATGTAGCGCATCCGAACTCGTCCATCAAGGTCAATTCATTCACCACTAAATTCGAGGCTACATTGGCTCGGTCATTCATGCCCTGCTTCGATGAACCGAAGATCAAGGTAAGCTCATCTTTTAAGATTTTCTTCTTCTTTTTTAGCAATTATATGAGACTGAGCGACTCATATAATAATTCCTGTATTCGGAAATCAAGATCCATTATTCTTCAGGCGACTTTCAACATCTCTGTATGGCACTCGTCCAAATACGTGATTCTATCGAATATGCCTGAAGTGGTCGAGAAGGACGACGACGGGAAGAGGAGAAAGAGACTTGTGAAGGAGCGAACCATTCTGACTCGGTTCCAGGAAACTCCGCCCATGTCCACTTACCTCGTCGCTTTTGCTGTTGGTGAGTTACCTCACTTTTTATCTTCTAAAAGAATTAGAATCACGTTATGCGAAGTCTAACTTTTCATATTTTATTTATTTATAATGGTCTTTCCATGTACAATGTTTTTTTTAATTTCAACCAAGCAGTATTCAAGCGAATATCTATCAGAAGCAGTAAATAAAAATCGTCCCAATTTCAGGTGAATTTGTCCGAATGGAAACTCGAACAGAACGAGGCATTCCTGTGACAGTTTGGACATATCCCGAAGATGTGATGGCTCTGCGCTACACACTCGATCATGCGCCTATCATATTCGAGAAGCAGGAAGATGATTTGGAGGTAAATTT
Organism: Diploscapter pachys; assembly: GCA_002287525.1. Classification (NCBI taxonomy): domain Eukaryota; kingdom Metazoa; phylum Nematoda; class Chromadorea; order Rhabditida; family Rhabditidae; genus Diploscapter; species Diploscapter pachys. Next base: position 65,767 of record LIAE01006929.1, read on the forward strand.
TTGCTAAGAATTGAAATGGATTTGAAAAAGACGATTTTGAGATGTCACGAATTTTAATAAGCTCAGAAGAAAACTAAATTTTCTAGTTTCCATGAAAATATTCATAGCGATATATGTTTTTCAGGAAGCATTTGTCGAGATTTATTGAAGCTCATTCATATCCAATTTTCAGGTTCCCTATCCTCTGCCTAAAATGGATCTCGTAGCTGCTAGGAATTTTCAAGTTGGTGGTATGGAAAATTGGGGTGAGTAAATTTGCGAAATTGCTCAAATTTCACTAATTTTATTTAAGGTCTCATTGTCTTTGAATATTCCTCTATTGCTCACGACACTTCAGGCGGTAATTTTAATCTATAAACCTTTTGAAGAAATCATAAATTTAGACTCGGTAAATGAAACGGTAGATCGATTGTATCAGGAATATAAAATAAGCCGCTTGATAGCGCATGAATTATCTCATCAGGTACTTTACGTTGCTTTTCAAAAATGATGGCTTATTTTAGTGGTTCGGAAATCTCGTGACAATCAGAGACTGGCCAGATCTGTGGTTACAGGAGGGATTCGCCACTTTCTATGTTCATCAGCTGCTCACTGAATATCATCCTATCCTAGCAGAATTCGACTATTTCCACGATCTCAAAATTCTTTTCGCAGTTCAAGTGGGATATTTTTACTTACTTTTCTCCCAAACCATAGTATTCTTTTCTGAACGTTATGAATGATGAAATTCTTTCACGTTTACTTGTTTAGCCATTTCCAAGTAAATATTTCAATTTCAGTCCTCTGAAGATTCGAATTTGGCATTGGTTCGAGATCTGAAGACGGAGCAGGCGGTGGATGAGTCTTTCGACATCACGAATCTCTACATAAAGGGCTGCGTCATGGTCAGAATGATCAGGAATCTGGTGTCGGACTTCGATTTTCGAGCGGGAGTCAGAAGGTTTTTGTCTATCAGATGAAATCGTCGAATTATCCATTTTTCACAGATACCTGCGTAAAAATGCCTACCGATCAGTGTCAAGAGAGGATCTATTCGCGAGTCTGCCTGCGTATGCAGATCACGGAGCCGATCAGGAACTGCTGAGCGTCGTTATGGAGGGGTGGCTAATCAATCAGGGACTTCCCGAGGTTACAGTGGCGTGAGTCATTTTTTTAAAATTTTTTTTTTAAATCTTTTATTCGTCAATTTTATAAATTTAGTCGAAACTACGATAACTACATGGTGACAGTCACACAAAGGAAGAGCTTTTCCCATAACAATCGAGCATTCCTTCAGGATGTAATGCCTTCTATACCTCGGTAAGTTGAATTATTGGAATATAGTTTGTAACACAATGAAGTTGCACTTCAGGAGAATTCGAACTTTTATTGAATATTGTTTTGTTCGTGCATTTGGATGAAAAATATCTATATTTTGACGGTTTAGATTTTGCAAAAAAAAAAA
>LIAE01006929.1:67329-132190 GCA_002287525.1 Diploscapter pachys
CTGAGACATAGGCAAACGAGGTGGGGAAATTATTGATAATTTCAAAATTTATGCATATATTATAGGATGAAAATCTTCTGAATATTTTTTGCTCAATATGATTGCAGATTGAATTTTACAATTGCAGAAGGAAAATGGCAACGCGTCGACAAATGGCTCGACCGAATGTGACTCTGGAATCTCGCAGAGAAGAAATGAGGAAGGTGAGGAAGGCCGGGGAGCCTTCCGATCTGTGGCACATTCCCATGAGCTATTTGTTCGGATCGGTCAGGAGCAGTGAAGGACAGGTCAGATTGAAATTTGTAAAAAACAAAAAACTACGAAGCCTATCTTTTACAGCAAAAGTTGCTAAAATTATTCTAGAGCTTTCAAGATTAGTATCAGGAATATTGCATTCTCACATATCGTGGAGTTTCAGGTAGTGCGCCAATTCTGGTTAGTGAACAGAACGGTCTCTTTCGCTGATGTGGAGCTGCCTCCTCGCACGGCTCTAATCGCCAACCCAGATTGGGAATATCCCTTCAGAGTCGATTACGACGTCAACAACTGGAAACTCATCGCCAGAGCGGTCAGTTTTTGAACTCATTTCAGTTTTCATACATATTTATTTAGCTGCACAGCAATCATCAGGATATCTCAGCAAAAACTCGAATGCAACTTCTGACGGATTCCGAATATTTCCTCAGTCAATCTGAGCATCCTCACCTTTATGTATACATTCTTGGGTAAGAGGAGACTTTTATTAAAATTATTTTGAAGCATATGATATTTTCCCGAAGTTAAAATTTATGAAGAAAAGTTATTTAGTTTGGGATTTGAAAATTCCCAATACGAATTTATGAACTAATTTCAAATTGATATTTTTGAAAATTCTTCGTAGCGACTTTTGTATATTATTTTAGCTACCTCTCGAATGAATCTGAGCTCTCTGTGATGCTATTCGGTTTGGATGCCATTCATCGTCTAGTCGACTTTTTCAGAGGTATTTTTCTTTCATAATTTCCTCTCTGGATTGCAAAATCTCAGGCTCGACAATCAATTCTGCATTGCTGAACTATCTCCGTCCTGCGATCAATCAGATCGACAAATTATTGGACGAAAGCAAGAAGGATGTGGAGCTGGCCGCATTGTGGCTCGTCGATCCTAGCAGGTATGATTTTATTATCGTTTACGTAGTCTTTAAATGATGCTGTGGAATGAAAAGCAAACTTTTATTATGACAATGTTATTTTGATTGATAAAAACCACTGAAACTGATTATCATTTAATAAAAAACTCACACATTTATTTCTAAATACCTTATTTTCAGACTTTCCAAAGTATACCAGCTTCGCTGCGTCGCTAACTTGTCCTCCTGCAACGAGACTTATCATGCAGATCGATGGACGCTGCTAAACGACATGGACGACTTGCACAAGCAGTCCACTGCCGTCTGTCATTTTCTTTATTCTCAGCCTCCAAATGGAAATCATAAGCTGGTTAGTTCATCATTTTATGAGTTTTTATCATTACGAAAAATCAATTTATTTCAAATAGCTCGATTTCTACGAATTTGAAATGAACAAGGTCATATTTTTCTATCAAATGAATGTAAAACCTGTTAACTGAAGATGAATTGAGTATTTTATTTATCTCTGTCAAAGATAAGTTTAAATGAAATTATTCCTATTTACTTTTAGACGTTGATGTTCGAGGAGCGATTAAGGAAGACAGGCCCGCAATGGATAACGAACATTCAGCTGGCAGCGTGTAGCAGAGATCAGAAAGTCGCTGAAAATGTGGCTCACAAAATTATACAGACCAAGAATGCGGCTATTTATGCTAGCAGTTTGCAGGTTTGAAAAATAACTTGACAAAAATTTTGCGTAGTACTGTACCTTCCTAATCGAATTATAAATTAATCTGAATACGTTGAACATTGCACTAAATTTGCAGTCCGACTTCTCCCTGCACTATAATTCCATATTCCGAAATGCTCTGTGGAATGCAATGGCAAATCTGACCATCGGAGAGAGAAAATTCCTATTTTCAACGAGCGATGTCGACGTTCAACAGGCATCCAAAATCCTGCTGCATTCTGTTAGAAGTCTGGATGAATTGCGGCAGGTTCGATAATTTCATTTTAATTTATATTTCACTCTAAAGAATTTATTTTCTTCCAAGAATTACATAACATTTTGATATTCGAAAATGCGATTTTTTTCTTTCGTTGAAAAACAGATTCAGGTCCGCCAATTGGTACCTGATTGGGGTCGAAAAATGTCGAAACACATCGAATACCTCGAGCGACAATTCCAGTGGATCAACACGATTTCTTCGGGTGTATTGGGGAATTTCTTCTCCCAGCCTCATTCTTAATAGTCATCCTTTTTGAAAATTTTTATTTTCACCGATTATTATTGATCCTAAAGTGTTTATAAAACACCGTAATGCCGTTTAGGAAATATCTCATGATAATTTTCTCGACTTAACATTTTGACATACCACGTCTTACATTTTCAAAATCATTCGGCTAGTTTCTTGTGAACATGCAATGATTTCATCCTATAATTATTATGTTCAAATCTTTAACGAATCATCTCGGGTCTATTCCTGAACAAACTGGTCATTTTTACCTCTTTCAAACGATTTTCACCTTGCCAAGTCATTTTTCCCTATTTTGTAATTTATTTATTTTTTAGCTCAGGGTTTGAGATTCGCTTCTAAAGTTTTGAAAGATAAATATTTTCTTTTAAATGAGGAATTTATTATGTCTATAAAATTGATACAATTTCATCATATGGTTAAATGATAAAATCGACTAGAAAATCGAAGACCTGATTGAATAATTTCATCAGAAAAACGTGAATATGCAGAGAAAGAAACCGGAATTAAGGCTGACGAGAAGGAGAAAATATTGCGTCACAGGAAAACTACAAAACAACCCGTTGAAATTCGAATTCATTATGAATTATCAACTTGTGAAAAGCTATACATTCTACCAAGATGAGAGTAGGCTTACGTACAAATATAAATTTTCTAAATTCGATATTCTATAATTTTTAACTTTCACTTATTCCATGAAAATCTATACTCGCTAAATTAAACATAGTTGAAATTATAAATTGAAAAAAAAAACCGTAACATTTCTAAATTCACATTATGGTACGATATAGTATTTTTACGTCATACTGTTAAACTACTCACAAATTTCTATGCAGGCATGGCAGATTTTGGCATTATTTCCTGTCCTGCATTTGACTGTGTTGGAATCGGCGGCAGAATTATCGAAATCGACTCCATCGGAGCATCTGAGACTATGGACGAGGGGAATTTGCGACACTGCGACAGGAGGGAGTGGGAATAACTCCGGATTCCCAGAACTTCGAGGTGTTTGAGGTTCGGAAGCGATTGCAGGAGGGATAATAGACCCAGAGATGTTACCTAGAATTGTGAACGTAAGTTGGCGTAGTTTAATAAATTATTACAAATCTCAGAGTTATTATTCTCTAACCAAAACATTGTAGGGAAAAGGCGTATATCAATCATTGAATTACAAAATCCTATGAATTATTGAATCAATCAACAAACTTCCTACCTTTCTGCACATATTCAATTCTAGATACTCCAAATTCTGACAATTGCATAGTCTGTCTACAACAATGTCATCCACGTTACTGCAACTGCTCAATGATAGCCATTCGAGTTGTGGCAGACCGTCTGAATAAAAGACGAATTATGAATTCTTATGAAAATATTCCCGAACCTAAAGCAGCTAGTGCCTTTTGTGTGAATTGCGTCCTTTTGTCGAGTGACAACTTCCGCAATTGTTTACAGCCTTGAATTATGGAAAACAAAGACTGGTCTTCAATTCCTTCATGATATCCGCCTATCATTAGCGTTCTGAAAAGTCATTCTCATTTTAGATATTATGAAAAGTATCGAACTTGAGATTCGATAGCTGCCCTATTGGGGTGAAGTCGAACAGATTGGATGAATTGGACAAATCGAGCTCTTCGAGTGTGTCCTTCATCGAAATCAGGGCAGTCAAGCTGGCAGAGCAAATGAACGAATCACGCAGATTCAGGGAACGCAATCTAAATAGTTTGCTAAAATTTCACAAGATATATTGAGAACAATTTTATCGTGACAATTTAGGTCTATTTCATTATTATTATTCAAAAGGTATCAATACTAAAAAAGGAGAAATGTGAAATTACGTGTTCGTTTTCAGATACTGATTTTTCTTTTTCTTCGTAGCAAAATATTCATTAAATTCGAAACCTCATTCCATTAGTGAAGTCAATGCTGTTGATGTTGAGTGAATTTCCCGGCGACAGTGTGAGATATTGGATGCTGGAAGGTAAATGACTCAGAAGGACATTGTCCAGTTTGAAGTGGTCGAAACTATAGCCATTGCACTGAAAATAGTCAGACGATTATCGAGGTCTTTCATTTGAAGTCTTTACGATCAACTCGAATCTGTCTAGTTTTGTGCATTTCGCTAGAAGTAATGCAAGTGCCTTCTGTAGAACTTCGTTTTCTTGTACAGAAACGCAGTACATGTTGCAGTAGCGAATGCATAATTCCTGAATTAAAAAAGGAATAATTTTAGCCATCAAAAGTCATTATTTCAAAAATTATACCTCGAGACACTCGGGCAATTCAGAGAGGCATTCGATGGCACCGAATGTTAGAATTACTCTGAAAAAGTCTTCGATTTCAGATTCGTAGCATTTTCATTTTTAAATATAATAATAACTGAATGTGTGAAACACACGTGACTCACCTTTCCAGATGCAGTTTCTTGAGTCGCTTTGCCCTGCCGCAGAGCATCTGCATGACGGCCTTTGTCAGATGCTTCCCACTCGTGAAATTCTCGTACCGCTTGTTGTTCGATGTCACCCCAATTCTCACGGAACTCAGGCTGTTGCCACATTTTGCTGAAAAATGAAGAGAACATTGTTCCATAAAATAAAACTGATCTTCATGAAAATGTGTTAATATCACAAGAAATGATTTGCATACCGAATATCTTGCACATCTTCGACGGCTCTTCTACACATCCTTCACAGTCCTTCTCGATGTCTATTGACTTGATTCGTCGCAACGATCTTAATAATTCCACATTGAATGTCAATCTCATTGATTTATGAAACTCATTGTTTATAGTCTGAAATAATCTAAAGAGTAGATCTTATAAATTTTTGAAATGTTTAAAAATTAGCATTCACTAACTTCGATGCTATTTTACTATATCTGATCAAATTTATATAAGGTGAACATTAACTCAATTTTTGAACTTCAATAACTAATTAAATGACCCAACGATATTGATCACTTACTTTTCAGCGAGTACCCTCCACTGTCTGCTGACTGCCTCACAACTATGTAGATCTTGAATATTCAGATAAGCAAAGACATGCAGCCATATATCGTCCATCTTTACTGTCTCGTAGGATAACTTCCTGAAATTGATTTCTTAAAGAAAAGATGCTTAAATTAGAAGATTATTAAAACCGACGATATTCAACCTATACAAATCGACTTCAAAAAAACTCAATACAAAATGTGCCGAAAGGTTAGAAGGAAATTTGAATATTGTAATTCTAACTGAAATTATAGATAATGAGAAAGTTGTCTTTTTCTAATTTCCTTGATCATCACAGTGGAATGTATGTGTTTGATTGAAAACTCCTAAGCCGAATTCGCTGAAAAGAATTACGAAAGATCATATCAGCGAATTCTAAAACATAAAATGTTTCCAAACTTTCTGCTTATCCTGCATTCTTTAATTTAAAATTACGACAAAAAATTCTTGATAAATTGACATTTTCTAAAAATATTCAAAAGTAAATGCATTAAGTTGAATTATATAAACGTTTTCATGCGGCGGTCAGCGCCTATTTTAACAATGAACTTGCGCCCTTCGCCGCAACAATAAGCAGCAAATAATCAATTTTCAGATGTAATCATATGCAATATGCAAGCATAAAATATGCTTATTGTTGGAAAGGTAAAAGGAAGAGAATAAAAGAATAGAAAATCGAAACGAAAAGAAGAGAATCAAAAGCTGAAAACGGAAATGGGAATGCAAAAGGAGCAAAATAAAGGCAACAGACAGGAGCAGGAAAATGACAAAGCATATGCCTGAAAATGCTGAGAAAATAATGGAAAGAGGCACCATAATAGGGAGGAATTGGAATGACAGGACGGCAATTTACGCGAAACGAAAATATATAACTGGGAGTAGGGTCGGGTTAAAATGAGAGTTGTAATGTGCAAATATCAAAGCAATTTAGGAATATGGCGTTTGGTATGAGTAAATATAAAATGGTGTAAATATAAGAAAAAAAACAAATTGGATTTGCCAAAGGGTTGAGAAATTTGGAATAATGAAACTTTCGAACATAAATTTTAAAACTTTTCGGAAAAAAGCATAAAAAATGAAAATATGAGACAAATCGAACACTTTCTTTAAATTATCCAAGTATTGGTGAAATTATTAAATGAGATTCAAACTAGCAGGATTTCTTGACCAACTTAATAGAAAAATAATTAGAAAGCAGAAAATAAGATTATTGGAATTAGAATGAAAGAAAAAGGGAAAAAAGGAAGATAAGGAAAATAAAGACAGACTTGACAAATTATGCATGTGAACTGAAGGATGCTCATCCTTTCTCTTCTCTCTGCTCGATTGTGTCATTAGACCAACTGGCATCAAGTTGCCATTTCCGTTCCCTTTCCCTTCCCTTCCTAACATCAATTCTCATGCAAATTCAGCCCTGAATGAGTGAATGGGGAGATGCATGTTCCTCTTGAAATCACAGACGCTTCTTCAATCATTTCACGCATTACAACCAGTGAAATGATACATTCAATAACACTCGGACTTTTTCGAATCAATGCAAGTTAAGTAAACGTTACAGGAACACGCAAGAGCGCTTTTTGTGCCATTGCAAGTTCACTCGAGTTGATACACAAAAGAACTAAAAATAAGCAGGCAAACTCACACATTTGCGTGCCGAAATAAGCACGCGGATAAAGCAAAGAAAAGAAGACAAAAAAGTGAAGACTCCATCGAAATCTGAGAGAGTGAAAGAGTAAAGTGAAAGAATTAGATATAGAGAAGGATAGAAGAGAGGAAAAAGATGGCAGACAAAAAGACGCCAAGAAGTTGGGCAGCGGGAAGGAAATCAGCAGAGAAAGAGGATTAGATATCACATACACAACATCCACATGCTACTGGTGATTATGTTTTAGATCGAAACTTCACTAATTTTAGAAAACTCTTAGTTGTAATTAAAAAATATCGACGAATTTATAGACAGTCAAGTTAGAAACTGAATAAAAATGATAAAATGACATGAAGATCAGCTTTATGGCAAATAGTCAAAAGGATCTTCAATTATCTAGAGTTTTCTAAATTATTTACTGGAAGAAAGGAAACATCCAACTGGAATTAAGATAGCCGAATGGACGAAATGACATAAAAATGACAGCCACAGGGCAAGGGGCAATGCTGCCTGCTGACAGACGAAGTGGCAACTCTTTACACCTGCAGAGACATGAGAACAGAGAGGAAACGCAGTGTAAAACCGAAGGAAGAGTAATTTGAATAAAGACAAAGAAAATTAAGCCTATATTTGGAATGATGAAAATAGGGAAGGAATAGCAAAAGCTATGCAAACAGAGGCATATCGACAAACGAATAACTCAAATGGAAAAGAAAGAGTAAAACGAGAACGAAAAGGAGAGAAGGGGAAGGGATGATGAGGTTGGAGTTGCCAGAATGCAGAAATGCAGGGAATAGAAAGAAGGGTATGAATACGTGAGAATGTGTTATTCGGTAAAATGAACCTGCAACTGGATGCAGAAAATGCGAAAATTGCATGCGAATAATGAGTGCATCGACGATTTTAAAAGTCGCTTCACAGATTCTTTGGCGAATAATCATAAATGTAAAATATTTATGATTTTATAAAGTAGACGAATGGATTTGGGAGGAATTGTCTAATTGATGATGCATTTTACATTTAATCTCTGAATGATGTGTATGCTTTAGAGAAAGAAATGTATAAAACTAAGATAAAATTTGAAATTATAAGACGAATGGATAAAAAATACAGGGAAAATGAAATGTGCTGTGCCCTTTGACTCGTCTTGACTGATTCTCACTGCAAATGACAACAGAGTTAACTGGATTCTCGATTTGAGACAGAAAAAGACCGACAGACAGTCAAATAGACGGCGAAGTCAATTGCAAACTGACTGCAGATGCACTTGCCACTGAACAAAGTAAGCTAGATGGAAGATGCTCAAAGAAGAAAAGGAAGGTAAGCAAATGGATGAAAGGGGAAACACTCGTGAGGGATGAGCAAATGATATGCAGGGATACAAATAGATTCTATTTAGATTCAGATATAGTTTACTAAAAATCATGCAAAATATCAGTTTATTGGATAGTTCATTTATCGTTCTCGTTTGAGAGTTCTTAGAATTTAGTGAATATAAATATTATTGATATAAGAGGTAAACTTTATTTCAGACGAACATGGGATATTTCATATAAGATGATTTAATCTTATTCACATGTAGTAGAAAATATTAGAATTTGACGGGTGCATTGAATTTTCTAAAAATCAACAATGAACTGGTCCAATCCGATCATCCGCATAATTTCATCACAAAACTTATTTGCACTGTCGACTCTTCGCCTCCTTTTATCTTACTAAATTTCTTTACTAATTCCATCAGTCCAAAGTGCAACTATTAAATCATTGCGAATTAAAAATTTCTATAAAATCTGATTTATTATTCGTGAAAATATAAGCTAATTTAAAATCGGTACCATATATTATGATAAATATAAGTAGGTATTCATCTAAGGAACAATTTTGAGGCATATCACGACTAAACAGGAAGAATGTCTATGTCAATGGGTGAAGAGATCTGTTGCAATGCAAGGAAGGCAAATCATGTTTCAATTAAACTGGTCTCATATCGAAACTGCAAGCAATATCCAAGTATGGATAATAATGTCTGAAATAGTTCATGATCTAAAAATATAGCTGATGTAGAATATAAGTGAAAAGTGAGTAAAATGAGGCCGAAAACGCCAGATTTATCCCGCTTCAAATGAGTTGATCAATTTCTAGAAATATTATTCCAAATGTCTATGCGCTGATTTTCAGAAGAAACAAAACTAACAAAAATGCACAACAATAACAATTCTATAGAGGAAAAATTTAAGCAATGATGCAAGAATTGCAAAGACAACACGAGGTGATAGGCTGAGTTAAATAAAAGATGATTGGAGATATGTTTAATAAAAATACTCAAGTGTTATATCGCAATAAATTTCAAACGAAATCGATCAAATAAATTGCATTCAAATTTAGATTTTATCACAGAATATGACAAATTTGTGCACTTTCAAAATTACTAATATCTAAAATGGTTCCTAGTCTGCACAAATTATTGATTAATCATTTCATGAATCAGGTAAATTTTAGCGAAAGTAAATAATGCACGCAAGCATATTCTTCAACGCAACTCGCGGTAAATGAGAATTCATTCAGCTGTTTGTATTCGTCAAATCAAATGAACTCATAAGGTGGTTGCGAGTGAATGTAGGGCTGCACTATATCATATCGAGGAGTGGCTTCCATCGGATAACCGAGCATTTCACACACTTCAGATGTCGATTTGCCATAGCTCTTCATCAGTCGAGACAATTGCAGGGCGAAGTCGGAACAATTGTCTGATGGAATCCCATTCACATCATAATGTTGTTGCATTTTCTGAAGACATTGAAATCAAGCTTAATATAATATGATGGTCCTGTTGATCATGTCGGCTCCTTCGAAAAGATACAAAGGTGCATCTTTTAATAATAATATCATGTTGGCGCCTCTTCAGAAAAGTGCAATCTTTCGAAGAAGGCACATCATGTCATACAAAATTAATTTTAAAAAATGAAATTAGAGGTCACTGAATACAAACAAAGTTTGCATACAAGAATTTTCTAAATCGAAATCAAAAGTCAATTTAACGATGGAAGTTCCCACATAGAAACTTACAGATATTGATGAAATTTACCGAACGCGGGTTTTCAATGACGGGGATGACAATGATTACACGAGAAAGTGCTCAAACTCAATCAGGAAGCAAATATTCTTGCATGATTTCTTCACTTCTATTTACGAATTTTCAAAATTAGCTTACATGTTTGAATAGTGAATTTGCTTATTTCTCAAACGAAATGCAAATGGAAAATTGAAGGGTTCAGAGTCGTTAGAGCACTTTTTGGTGTGATAATCGTGATCAGAATCGTCAAAAAACCCCTGTTTGGCAAGTTTCGTCAAAGTCCGTGAGTTTCTATGTGGGAACCTCCCTTGTAAAATCTTCTGCTGGTGTGTGCAAAACTGACCATTTCCTGTTCATAGAGTTGTTGATTGGAGGGAATGCAGTGCTGATTGTTTGCCTGTTGCGGGTGTGAATAGTGGGGCAAAATAAAGGCAGGACCATTGGTATTGGGATCCACATCCTGCATGTGGCTGCTGCTGAACGTTGAAGGAGTCAGAATGGGGCTAGTCGGAATGGAAGTGCAGAATGGTACTGCAGAGGACAGAGGCAGTGGAGAGGGATCGAGAACCGAGGAATCGAGAAGGGACGAACAGGGGGACTGACGGCATGGCACCAGGACTGTTCGCATCGGCGTGTATCTGAATCAATCAGCATTTTCATATAAAAGTGTTTATGTTAAGGACCGAAATCATCACAAATTAAAAATTGAGGTCTGGGTTGTTTCTAACATATTGATCATGGCAAATTCGTTATTATTTCATGGAATTAATCTTTGAACCATAAGCATGATATACCTGACGATATTAGACATAGTTACAGGTCCTCTATGAGAAACATTAGAAGATTTCGGTTTGACGGTCGTGATGTCGCTGCCAATTTTGTACTTTTCTACAATATCAGATATTCTCATTAGTTGCTGCCTGGCAGTTAACAAATATTCTATCTGAAATAACAAAAGAAATAGGTGCAATGAATTAAAAATTCTACATTTTGTGCCTGAGCCAGATCGACGACGTATTCCTTGATATTCTTTGCCTGGAATTTCTTGGCCTCAATCGGCTCCATATGCACGATTTCTCCTTGGGGAGTACGAAGTGTAAAACAAATACTCCCTAAATTAAAACATTTATCAGTAGTAAAATGGATCTAAAATGAAATGTAAGAAGTATAGCAATAGCGTAAAACTATTGCAAACGAAGTTATTTCATTATAGTTCTCAATTAGAAATAATTTTTAAAATCGAAATTACCTCCATAAGTTAACGACAATCGAATACACATTGCAGATTGATGCTGCATCAGTAAATTTGTCATCTTAAAGACAAATATAATATTTTAAATTTGAAAAAACCCCTACATTGACGATATCGATGAAACCGAAAATGAGAAAATCGTCCCATAAAACTCTGATTGAAGAACGAGGCTCTTGGAATATTTGAAGCACCTCTAACAGGCCTAAAACCATTATTCTTAATGGATGAAGTAAATTAGTAACTACGAAGTAATAGAAATAAATATTGTATGAAAAATGTGCAAATTATGATGATCTCGACATCACCAAATTCATGTCACAAATCGATAAACAAAAACATTTACCTCTCCACAATGAAAATCGAAGTCCATTTGTCGCATAGTCACTCCTCAAATGTGGGCACAGCACATTTTTGAACGTGATCAATCGATCTGGATTCGTGCTGTCTAAATAAAGAAAAAGTCGAAAGATAAAAGAAAAACAGAAATGAAAAATAACCATCAGAATCCTCGATCATGCTTTCATCCGTACATTCTGAGCATTTCATTTTGTTTTCCAAAAGGATAAAATCATCATCATTCAGAGTTCGGCAGACCTAATTTTTAAAACTGAATAAAAAGCGTATCAATAAAATCACCTCTCCGTGAACAGCAAAATATTCGCGAATCAGTTCTTTTAGACGACGCCATTCAATCGCTAAATTTAGGGAGATCGATTCAGACAAAAAAAGTGAATAATCGAAAATTAATATAAAAAATCACAAAGAGATGAAGATAAAATTGAAGAATTTGAATTCGGAAAAGTATTAATTAATCTGAATTTCTATAACTCCCGATAGCGAATAAACAAAAATTTTAAAAATCTTACGTTGATCAGTCCATCGCAGCACAAGTCCATCGATTTTCCCAGTTCCATAGAGCCAGAAGCAGGTTGCAGTGTATGAGGACATCATTCTCTGCACTTGGCAATCCTGCAATCACAATTCAAATATCGTGAACTTATGAAAAAATGTTTAATTCTGTATACCACTGAAAGAAAGGAGAATGTATAATTTAGCAAGACATGTCGCTTATCAAAAGCATACTTAGAAAAAAAAATCTAATTGGATACCTGATTCCTTCGAGTTGCGATTGCAAATGGAAGTGAAAGAGAGCGAACAGAGAAGTATCCCCCAGAAGCAGAAAAGGCAGTGCCTTTGATATAGAAATAGAAGAGAGGCCTCTTGCCGACTTGCTGACTGCCTGCTCGAGTGTCCAACAATACAGCATCCTGAAATACGTAATAACAGAATTTGTTAAAACTGATGGAATCTAAAAACTCAAGATGGTGAAGATCAAGCAGAAATCAAAGTTGATGAGATAGGGAAAATAGTCATGAGAAGAGATAGCCTTTTTCGTTCCTAGTTGTAAAATTATCGTCCAAAATGACTAAGCGCTTACCCTTTGCCTAGTTGTGCATAGTAAGTGTGGATACGAAGCCTGCCAAGTGGCATGTTCGAGACTGAACGTCGGTCCCAGGCAGACTGCCTCTTTACTGTTCACGTCACTCTTCTTGTGAGCTGTATTGCCTCCTTCTGAATCTAACTCGATAAAATCCATTCTCGGAAAAGAATCCGAATTTGAATGCGATGTTGCATTGTTCATTTTTGATCGAATTTCATGTCATTCAAAGTATGAATATTTTGATATTCTCGAGAAATCGATTCGAGACTTCGTATATTTTATGAAGTTCAAAATGACAACTACGCTCACCTCCACTCTGATTAGCAGTTGCATTGTTGCGCTTCACCCCAGAAGTAGGCTTCATGGCCAGAAGAGCAGCAGAGGGAAAATTGCCGGGGAGTGAAGCTGATTTGTTGCCTAATCGAATTCGAACCATTTCATCCTAAAACAGGCAAATAAACTAGAAAAATGATTTGCAATGGGAAAGAAGGTTTTCTTTGAAACTTTATAAAAGATAACTTATCAGTTCCCTAAAAGCTAACTGAGGATAAAACGACGACTACTATTTGACGGAACTTGGCGGAATGACAGGACCTTCTTTTTCTCACATCATTTCCCCGTTCCTTACCTCTAAATATGGGACTCCGTCATTCCGTTCTTTCGTCGTTTTCCGTTAAATAGTAATTACCGAATTGCCGGATAAAGCAGGTCTTCATCAATGTTGACTTCAAGAAAAAAAAATCAAAAATAAACCTGCCTGAATAGCAGCAGCAGTATCTTCACTGACAATCTGGACTTCGAAATGCTTGAACGTGATTGCCTTGGCCACGCATCCGCAGGAGAAGGGGAATAGATTATTCGTGACGAGGATAGATGACGTCAAGGGCTCTGATGCAAACAGTCCATCTGATACTAGCTGGAATTGCAGACATAATGGCCATGGACTGATTAGAAGTGAAAATTATTCATTTGATTGATAAAAGGGGAAAGCTGATCTTCATCGGAGAAGATGAAAACTCAAATTCGAAATGCTAAAATGCAAATAATCAGCATTTTGCGCTTCTCCGATCTGCATCATCATGTATTATTCTATTAGAACGAAATGAAAAGTTTGATAATATTCTCTCAAAGTAGCCAACCTGTTCAATAGTGGAAATGATCATGTCGAGCAGCCTTCGGATGATTGGGTCTGGCTGAGCGAAGAGGAAGGACGAGGAATGTAGGCATTCGAACCGGAAGCCCTGAAAATGCGTCGTAAGACAAAGAGGAATTGACATTGAAAAAGCACAAGGAATGCCTGTATCCGAGCTGCCAAGGCTCCCAAAATGTAGAACACGTAGTTGTAGTAGCGAACCACCTCGGCCCCTGGCTCGTCGGGTATTCGCACGAAATTCGCCATTCGATTCAGTTGAGCTTTTCTGAAATAAAATTAGGCTAATTTTTTGATATGGAAAAAATGGCAACCTCAATTCAGTATTGACGATGTTCGAATGCTGATTGCACATTTCTCGAAACGACTCCAAACAGGGACGCAACTAAATATGCATGTCATTGTGGATTCTATGGTTTTTGAAGAATTATTTTCTAACATTACAGAGAAACTTGTCACTGCATTTTATTGTAAAGAAATATTTTCATTAAAAAAAACAAACTAATACCTGTGACTCAGCGAAATTAGTAAGTGTAGTTTCGATAGAATGTGGTGCTTTATCCAAGTGGGAATACATCGAATGAACGGTGCCCAAAATCGCATTATATTGCTGAAAATTTAGAAAGTTTGAGTGAAATTGTTTCATTGTATAAATTTTCAATTTCTTCTTCTTCTCGTAATTTGTCTCATTACTATAAACTTGTTATCGAAAGATCATTTTTCAATTCAATCACCCGTGTTTTTCTTCTTGTTTGTGTTCAATTTTAATGGCTAGTCTCTGGTCGTCTTTGGATTGTTTACAGGCAAAGTTGGCTGTTCGAGATAAGGCAATGTGCTCGATTCTATGATGCAAAATGCACTCTAACACTCAACATTCTACAGCCTTTCTGCAAAGCAGATTGCATGTGCAGTGCTCCCCTTGCGTCAATTCTCTCACTCCATTTCCCTTTTGCAAATAACTTCATGTTTATTTGTTCCCTTGCCTAATTGTCTACCGTACCTGCATGAAAGCATTGCAATAGCCGTCCAAATAGCCCTTGGTCCGCAGTCGGGGAGTCGCGATTTTCTGCGTCTGCAAATTAATTGTAAGCATGATTGAACTGCAGAATTGATAAAATTACAGTAGATAAGGTTTAGAGTTTTCTGGTTCATAGTTTTGCAAGTGTAAATTGTAAAGAATTGTTGTTTGCTACTATGACAATATTAAGATTTTACAAAAGAACGATGCTCAGAGATTTCTCGAAATGATTTCAATATTTGACAAGATTTTAGGAGAAAGAAGATGCTTTAATTTTAGGGAATAATTTCGTGCAGATTTTATAATGAGGAATTTCAATAATTTCCCTTGCTAAACTAAACAAAGACGAGTGATATGTATCGGGTTATTTAGAGCAACTATTCATCATCATAATGTATTTGTGTGAAAGCCATTATCCTCAATATTGGAAAATTGAGATTACAAAGATTTCGAAAACGTTGAAGCTCTGCACGAAATTATGCGACAATCCAATGGTATGGATTATTTAAAATTAATGTGTTCACAATTTTTTGCATACCTTGTTGACGAGGGTAATGAGGAGTGTGTTGAGTTGTTCGTCGATGTTCTTCTCGACAGCAGTCAGCCTGCCGCCCGCACCCAATCGACTCATCAGGCTTATGATCGACCAGGTCAGATAGCCCCATTGGCCCTGGAACGAGCACATCTGGTCTTCGTTATTCACGTTCCATTCCAACTCTGAAATTCACCTTCTCTCAGTTTAAATGTTGAATTAATTGCTTCAAAATAAGCTGAAAACATTGTGACATTCAGGTCAACAAATTGATCAATAAAGACCCTTGAATTCTATAGAAAATGCTTTGTACTTCCTCATGTTCATATTATCTTGTACGAATCAGTTTTTGCATGGAGCGAGATTTCATATCTTTCCATCAAAATTTGCTATTAATCATTGATGTTGAAGGATTTTCAACAGATATTTACTGTAATACATTGTCGTCTAAAAGGCATGATCTGCAGAAATGCAGTGGAGAATGGAAAAGTAATACAAAGAGGGGGAGATGATAGCCAGATTGACAGAATCAGACAGACATAAATCATTGCAAGGGCCGATAGGCGATGCGCGGACTGCGGGTCTAATGAAAACATCGATGATTGGAAAATAAAGAAAGATAATCGATATGTTTCCGGTCTGTATTTTATAGAAACCTATTTATGAATATGAAAATTTCCTAATGTGAGAGCAAAGATTATCACGAAATTGTCTAGTCACACAATTCTTACTTCACTTTTATCACTCCCTTCCGTTCTTGGAATCGCAATCCCAAGTCACGTGGTTCTGTCAGTCATTTTCTCATTCCCTTCTCTGCACTTCTTCATTCCATCTCTCTCCATCTCCCACCCCTTTCCCTTCTCACTCTCAATCACAATCACAATCACTTGTCCACTCCTCGTGTTTTATTACCGAATCTTATTTTCGATGGACAACTCAAATTGGAGAGAATCAAAGAAGCAGTTGCAGAACTGCGCAGCCATTCTGTGATTCTTTCACGTCAAAAATGTGAAACAAATTGATGAAGTGATTACAAGTGAAAATGATGAAAATATTAAATGAGTTATTTAGAGAAGAATGCCGAATTTGATAGATGTAAACTTGGAGAGCATAAGAATGTAGAAATCATAACTTTGATATTTTTGCATACCAAAGCATTCTGAAGATTAATTTAGGTATTTTTTCAATTCCAAGCCTTGTCTACGAGAATTAAGCTAACAAGGGAAGCATCTGACTTTGTGTCGCTAAATCGCCATAAATTATATATATAGTTGAATTCCTCATTATGAGTGTATTACAAATATGCAAAAATTTCGAGATATAGAGAATCAAAGTGTCATTGTTATTACTAAGGAAAATGCTCTAAAACGCAATATTCGAACCTCCATAAATTTAATAAAAATGGACGTTTCTGTCAAATTTCTTCAATAAATCTTCATAAAATAATGAGATCTTCAAAATGATATACAATTTATTCGGTCTTGGGGCGAGAAAAATTTTCGACTCTCTTATATAAGACGAAACTTCGTAAGGGGAACACCACAGGGAAAAAATCGGAAAATCGGTTTTCTTCCAAAACCTAGAAAATGACACACCAAACGAAACCTCTCATAATTCCAAGACATTTTACCTAAAGAGTCATATAAAAAATAATGCTCCTGAAGAAGGTTATGGGCTCCCAAAGATGGGAATTTGAATACCAAGCCAAATTTTCACCCTCCGATATCTTCGAGTTTTTATAGCCAACGGCAGCGAATGTTTGCATATTCGTAATAAACTCACAATGAGGAACTCAACCATGTATAATTCATGGGATTCAGCGACGCGAGGTCAGATGCTCCCCTTGTAAAGTTTTTTCAACTCAATAATTGATGTAGTTTCAAGAATACCAGTCTTAGGTAATTCAAATATACTTTCATCATCATAATTAGTTGTATATTGAGGCAATCAATTTAAAATTTTAAAAATCGAAAAAGAAAACGATATTCTAAGCAGAAAATGCCATACCTTGAACCTTCTTCCCGAATACCTCAATTATTTGCCGCAACATTTCCTTCAGATTATCATCCAGTCCCTCAGTCGTCTTCCTAGGCGAATGCAATGCACACAACTGAAATTCGATCATTTTGATCAAGTCAAAGATAGCCTGAAAACCCACCAAATCATAGAGCAGTTTGTGCAAATTCTCGGGTCCATTCGGTGAAACACTTTTTGCCGTTGTCATGATTCTGCATCGAATCGCCCAAATCTACGACAATATCAAGGTCCTTCTACCAAGCTGAATACCCTAATAAAAAATAGTGACGATAGGAAAGTTTGAACATAGACACGGTTTAAAAACGCCTGTAGACTGCTGTTCTGTGTAAACTCAAACGAAATTTAACATACGTGTTTGGAAGATATCAACTTTAAAAGTATGCAAAATTTGGGCTAAATCGACTCAGAATCAAGATAATATGAGAGCTCGTTGAATTCAATTGCAAAAATCGTATTTCTGTCTAAAATTATGATCGACACCGAGTCTTAAGAACTAAGTAATTTAAAACAAAAACGAAGAGGAATATTGAAAAGTCAATAATATGTAGATTAGATATCTAAACCCGACTAATCTAGGGAAGGGGCTATAGAGATAATGATTGACCTTTGATCGAATCGATAAATAAGCATGTAAACAAAGAAATTGAAGACCAATGAATAGTTCAATTTATCATTTTGTTGACAAAATTGAGAAGAAGAAATCAAAAATGGCGATAAGGAAAAGTACAGCGCAGAAAATGTAGACGACTTCAAACGAGATTATTGAAAATCAAAATAAAAAATCTATAGACCGACAGACAGTAGTTGGCAGATATTAGTTTTGTGCGCTATTCTTTTGATACAAAATGAGGATAAAACATTTGCAAAAGTCATTAATGTTCCTCAAAGAAGTGATTCATTCTAAACAGGGCCAAAATCGGAAATGAGATGAGAAGTTGCGATAAATGTCCGAAGAGAGCAGGTCAAAATCGGAGAGAAAGGCAATGTTGTTCCTAAATGGCATTCAAGCGGCGGAAAATAAAGTGTATACAACAAAACTGGATGATGCGAGAAATCGTCAGTTTTGGGCACAAATCGTTGAAATAGTCAATTGGGTATGTTTAGGTACAATCGTTATGAGTAACAAGAAATAGACACGTCAGTTCAAAGGTTTCGAATAAAAATTCAACAATGATAGAAAAGACAAAGAGTGGAAGCATGGGGAGATTGGACCTTTCGAATTTGTCGACTGTCTGCCTGTCTGTTATCTCTCTCTCCCTTCTCATACCCAATTCCTCTTTCTCATTCCCTCCCTAACTGAGGGGGTTCTTATCACTTTTCTTATCTCCATCTTTCTATCTTTCGGATTGCCCATTCTTCATTATCCTCTCATTTTCTGCCTCTTTCCACTCTCCACTTTCGTCATTCCTCTCGCGTTTTCTCAGAAATGCAAAATCGAACTGCAAAACTCTAGTCATTGATTGCGAGAAGAAAGTAGTTTGCTCTTCGGGTCTTTAAATTTTCCATAACGCAAAGCATTGATTGAAAGAAATTTTTCCATTCGAGATATAACGCAAGAAGTATTCGATTCAAAAGCATTAGACCATCCATCTAACAATAGCCGTCAGAAAATGAACAAAGTATCTGGTCTGAATTTTGACGCAATCTTATGTAATTCTTTGTAGATAAAATTTGAGGACATAAGTCGGATATGGATTTTTAATTAAAACTGAAGAAAAACCACAAGTTGATAAATAAAAAACGATGAGAAGCAGCAAAAACAAATTGAAGCAGAATGCGGCAATACACAAGGTGATAAGAAATTGAAAATTAGCAGTTTCGAGTTGTAAACAGGAAAAAGTTGACATTGATTGAAATGCATTTTCCGGATCAAAATTGATATGGAAAAATGTTGAATGACAGGATTTAGAGCTGAAATGAACAGCTCTTTCGAATGTGTGGAAGACGAGGAGAGAAGAATTAAGACTGTCGGTGTTTCTGTCTATCTTTGGTTGATGTTCACAAGTAGCGCAATATCGATGAAATTGATATCGTCTTGCCTCGTCTCTCCTCTCCTCTTTCCTTCTTTTTCTCCATATTTGTCTTTCTTTTCTCTATCATCTCTCATTCTTCATTTTTTTTCTTATCTCTTTTTCAATTACCTAAGTGTTTTCTGTTCCATAACCAGTTTCGGTCAATCGACTTTTCCAAATTCCACACTAATTGTAAGGAGCCGATTGAAAACCGTCAATTTTTACATGAATAGCAAGTTTTGAACAGATAACATGCTTCTAAATTCAGAGGAAAGGGAGTCCTTTTCACCTTCAACTCGATAGTCATTTGACGCAAAACGCAATATCTAACTAATGAATTGCATGAGCTAAAGAATTTATCGCTTCATCTCAAAGTGAAACAAAATTATACTGAAGTCAGCTATATTCACCAAGCAAGAATAGCCTACAAGTCGAGCAACGAAAAATTCAAAAATTTACGATCTAATTTGACATTTCCAGTCGAAGAGTGAAATACCAAAACAGGTTAGAATGATTATATGAGCAGTCTTACATTTTCCATAACTTTCATATTTAACTTGCTAAAAGTTTTTGAAAGATGAAATCGCGCATCGCACTCCAATGAAAACCACCTGCACCGCAAACAACCCTGATGATGAGTTATGTACGATTTCAGCACAGGACCTAATTTCTAAACTAATTAATTTTCTGAACTGGTGAACATCTTAACGCAGGTGCAATTTTTAATTATCTAAAAATCGATTTTCTAGTCTCGCACCTTCTGCAGCTTTTATATACAAATTTAATAGTTTCTCAAGACATAGGGCGGAGCATAATTGGGGTGCTGAAACTGAAATTACACTAAGTTATAAGTTAGGCGAGTCTTATAAATACAAAGCTGATTGCCTAAGCAACATCTTGCATTGTTACTCGATCGATCTCAAGTTTTTCCATTTTTGTTTCGAAAGCGCTATCCTTTCTAAATCGTACTGTACTGGGAGCATTTTTCTCAAATCGTTATTCTATAGATTTACTATTATCATTAGAGAAGTAATTTGCAGAATCGAATGTCCTGGTGCCATAAACTTACGCCCTATGCAAAAAATTATCACTTTTGTGAAGGTGAATTAATTTTTCAGTTTACTTATTATTACATACTATTCTGCATTGCTTTTTATTTATAAATCTCGGTAGCGATTTACTATTTCAGAATTGTTAACATCAGATACATTACTTTACAAATTCATCATTGCGTGGAAAACTACCTTACTTCATCCAGATAAATTTTCTATAGGTTAGTTAAATAGTTTTATATCGATGCTATCTTCAAAAATAAATCCACCTATAGAGTATCCAGTCCTGGCCATTTCCTATGGCATTTCAGTAATACCGATTTTTATCGGCATATTTATGATGTATCGATTATTTCGAAAACGTGAAAATTTGTCACAATTCGAAAAATTAACAGCCATCTTACTCATTCTAAATATACTTCTTTTTATCCTTTCATTGATATATGTAAGTTTTTACTATTATTTTTATGATGCAATTTTCAATATATGCATTAAAGCAGGATAATACTTTAGGTTTCGTTTAAAAGCTATTATGAAACTTTGGACTTTTGCTACCAAGATAATAATAAATTCGAGGTAACGTAATTTAAAATTCTAGCCAGTGTATCAATCAATATTTATCTATAGTTAAAGCGAATCGTTTAAAACATCATCTGCGTTGCTACAGAAAAAGTGTAAACATTTCGTGAAATAGTATGGATTGCATTATTGTAGTTTTCCATACATTATTTCGCCATAATGTCTCTACTTTTCTGTCGCAACTTTTCCAAATAGCTATAAAATACCACTTTATTTTCAATTTATTTGACATATAAAGTTGACTTAAATCTAATATAGTTAAAATTTTGCATTAGCAGCTGACAAATGAAATTGTAGAAATTATTGCGTGATTTATTTTCTATTCTTCAAGATACATGGTTAATGATGGCCATAAGATTCGTTTCGACTGCAATTATGATATATCGAGCTAGAGCATTTTCACTGTTAGAAATTCTTCCACATGCATATGTCAATTTTGATACAAAATGATTCAATTTAGTCGCCATGATGAAAAAATAACTCGGCTATTTTCCATTATATTTTGGACATTGGCCGGATTTCATATTATTTTTGGCTGTATCGGCGAACTAATTTATTTTGCAATTTACTACTTGAACGTTTATCGAATTGTTGATACACAATTATATGTAACGACTTTTGATCAATGGGTTGTAAGTTAAACGAATATTATCAAAATAAAAATGACTAATGTCAATTATGCAGATAATTTTTAGCATCTTTACTCTACAATAGTTCCGATCATAGCAAGTTATGCTCAGACGATAATTAGCATTGCCGCGTTTATTTATCTAAAGCGGCGTTTTAATTCGTATGGTAATCTGAACCCAAGTGCAAGAAATGCTGAACGACGCTTAAATCGATGGCTAATGGCGCATGTAAGTTAGCCCGGTCAATGTTGCACCATATTATGTTGAAAATGAATATGTGTAACGTTTAGATTTTATGCGAAGTGGTAACAAATGATTTAATTATTTTTCGACTATACATGTTTTTTTGTAATGTTTGGGACAATCAGGGTCAGAGATATATAGATAAGCTATTCTCTTAATCTTTTAACTTCGGTATCTTAAAGATCCTGTGCAAAACTAATTATGCTTTTGTTGTAATAATTCTTCCATATGTAATGAATCTATTAAAAGGACGAATCTGTGTAAATGATTGATTTCTCAAACTTGGTTAGTACATCAAACCATACATTCGTTTATATTTATAGCCAATCTCTGGTTTAAAATGCCGAGATTCGTTACAGTGAGTACGAAATGACTTATTCAAAAACAATTTTAATGAGATTTATAATTTCTAAGCTATTTTGTCCTTTGTATAAGCCGTAGCATAATGTCTCTTTGTTTATTTACAAACGGAAAAAGTAAAGAGATTCGATATATTTTGAAACGCTCTTACCCAAAAGAACGATAGTATCGAAAGAATTTTGAAACAATGAAAATTGTTCATGATTTAACGAAAAATAGCATAAATTAACTAGTTTCATAACTTCAAAGTTGGAAGCTTGAGAGAACTTACTAGAATATTTTAGATAGATGTTTGATCGATGATGCACCTTTGTTAAACACTGTAATATATTATATAATCGTAAGCATTATTAATAATAAATTTTCATATTAGCTAACAAAAGAAATGGAAAGTCCTGTTTACCAACATATATCCTGAAAATATGCGCTGAGAAATCCTAAAGGAACGTTCTAAATAGTGAATCCTTTAACCTTACCATTATTTACATAAACGATAATCATTTTTGCGTCGGATAGGAGGCACATGAATGTTACTTTGAATTTTTGAGAATCGAACTCGGCTAATCGTGCCTTAAAGAACCAAAATACCCCTTTCGCGTTATGTGCTTAGAAAGAGCAACTGCAAAATTAGGAATTGTTTTCTGAACAAACCTTGAGCAGTATACTTTTCTAACATAAGAAATGGATCCACACTAGAATAAGTTAAATTTTCTACCAACAGCATTAAAAAAAACTTTCAGGACATTTCTGACTTTATTTACCTAAATGGACCATGCTTCCAAATAATTACCATGTTTTTCTTAATGAGAGGACTGATCAAGGTAGTTTATGTACATATGCATGTAAAAACGACAATTTTAGAAGAGCAATACTACTATATCACCGACTAATAAAGAATTAGTCAAAGCTATTGGAGTTACAACTCATCATCCGGAGCAACTGCACGCGAATAGTATTTTCTCATAATGAGCCAAAACGCTGACCTGAAATTATGATAGTATGTGAAAAGACGTTCATATGTATAGACCAAGTTTATACAGCTCACGACTGCTTAGCTTTTTACTTGAATTGATTTATTCATTTTACTTTATCGATTCAAATGCATTCTGGGAATTTGGAATGTTCAATAAAACATTGCTTTTATTCATCCTGTTCGAAGATAACTGATATCAAAGTGTAGCATCTTGTCTTGTAAGATAAAATTCATAGCAATTCTGAAAACTGAATCGAGTCATGCAAAATCAAAACTGTCCTTGCTTCAAAAGCTTTCAGAGTTCGTAAAACGCGTTTAATTCAGGCGAGTAGGGTCTCAAAGTGACGGGGTCATTCATGTTCGCACATGTTACTTGTTTAGAAGTGATAAAAATAGGAAATAAAATGCATCAGACTAGACTTTTCGGAGACCCCATACTTGGTTCTTACGAATAACGTGTCGTATGTGTATGGCAGGTGAAACATTCAATCAAGTGATTTGTAGTGGTTACGTATATCTGCAACGATCATAAAATAGTCTTCTTATTATGTATTCAACAGTGATATTTTGCTGAATTCATCCAAAATTGATGTCACTAATATTTTAAAAATATATTCTGTGTTAAACATCGGCTCGTAATTTGAATACATATGAATACATTTTCAATGAACCAAATATCGAAAAAAAAAAACTTAAATTTCAATAGCTCAGATGTTATCAGACTATGTATCATCAGTGCGAATGAATATTATGAGCAGTCTTTCATCTTCCAAATAACTCATTTTGAAATTCAACAGGCTTTCAGCAGCAATAAAAATAATATAATGTTAGTAATCATGAAAAATACTTAGTGATATGAGGTATGCATTTGTGCCGCTTATAATCGATAGGTAAATACACGGATATTTTTATTTCAGCATCCATCTTCAAGTGTTAGGATTCTTAAATGATAAACCATGTTTAGGAATCGATTTTTAGTCTGATAAAATTGCGAAGCATCAATTTAGTGGTTTCATTCTCCTTCTCCTTTCTTCAATGATCAATTTCAAACTCATTAATTGCAGACTTTCTCATTTAATCAATACACTTCTACTAGTTCCATTTTGAAATAATACTATGGTGATTGTCTAGGTCTCTTAATAAAGGCTTAACAAAAGATGCTAGCCAATTTACCAGTCGAAATTATATTGTTGATCTGCGAATGTTCCGAATTCAAAGAGCTGGGACAATTGGCCTGGACTAATAAACGAATGATGCAAATAATCAAGAGATATCTGCCGATAGCACTCGAAAGGATGACTTTATTCTACTGTAGGAGAATATTTCTTGTATGAGCGAAAAGTAATTTTAGTATTTTGTGAAAACGATGATGTTAGAAAAGGACGAATTTGTCTGTTTGATTCGCATAATAATTTTGTTGAGCAGATTGCGAAATTTACTAATCATTATGAGCCATATGAAATAGTAACTACAAAAGATAAGGTTGATTATTTTATTTGGCATTGCCAATTTTATAATTTTAGATTTTTGCAATTAGTTCTGATGAAAAATCGTTTGAGATTTTTGACCTGAATACTCGAAAAATCACAAAAGGTAGCATTACAAAAGCCAGTAGATTGGTTTAATTTTATTGCATTCCTTGCAGGACCAGATCCTCCTGAATGGCGTATTTTTGCATCTGTGGTTTATTTCAAAGATAAATTGTATTATTTGGGTGGATTGGAGCCTAAAACAAGGAAAGATATGAATCGAGTTGATGTAAGAAGATCGAATGAAAGCCCATGAAATAATTTATTCAGATTTTAATAGATGGAAAATGGCAAACAGGACCTGCTCTTCCTCTTCCAATTAGCTATGCTCAAGCAATAACATGCGATGAAATTTTATACGGTCACAATATAGCATATTCATTATTGTAATTATGGATATTCAGTTATTGATGGAGAAAATAGTGAAAAAATATATCAATTATCACACAATGAACAGGAATGGATTGAAATTGGAGAGATTCCAGAACAACGAGGTTCTTTCGGAGTTGCATCGTTAAATGGAAAAATTTACATAACTGGAGGATTGGAGTCGTTAATTTTGTATGATAAATAATGTATCATTATGTATTTAGGGATGATTATGATGTATCAAAATCCTGTCTGTGTTTCGACCCCTCAGCTCCAGTTGATAGTCGAATTTCTCGAATCGCTGATATGAATTATGAAAGATCTTATCATTCACTTGTTGCTGTGAATGGAAAATTGTATACAATTGGAGGGTAAGTTAAGATTTTGCATATCTTTATACGAAATATTTGTTAACTTGGATTTCAGATTCTTTTATGAAGATTTTTGTAATTCAATCGAAGAATACGATCCGCAAACAGATAAATGGCGTAAAGTCGCAAAAATTAAGATAAATAAAGCTTGGCTATAATAATCTCAGATTTCATTTTGAAACTTTATTCAATAAAATGTGAAATAATGATTTAATTTCAATGCACATGATACAGACAACTCTCGAAGACGTCAAAAAGTGATGAGGGATAATTGTAACTGAAATATTCTCTAAAATATTGTTTCAAAAATTCTGTAGCCAAATCCAATATTTGTTCTATAGTAATTTCAAAGCAAATTTCAAAATATATAGCAGAAATAGTTTATCGATTTCTTGTGAACAGCTATTGTTGACACTTCGCACTAGGGACCGCCAAATCTCACCCCTTTGCCTTAATTCAAGAATGTCCATAGTTGATAACCCTCTCAATCAGGGCCGGGCGGAATTTGGAATTTTGCTTTTCGGAATTCGGAATTCCGCCGGCCCTGCTCCCAATTATCGCAAATATTTCTTATTTTATTTTTAATAACTGATCGGTACCTACTATGCAATTCGATATCGCTCTTTCACATGGTGATATCGATTTATTGATTTGAACGCGAAAAAAGTCCGCAAATGCGCGTCAAATTACGACAATGCTAATATTTCGACTTATGAAAGAGGTACATAAAATTTTTTTGATGAATCGGTACACCTAGTTGACATGTGCAGCATATATAAAAATTAGAAAAATCCTAGGACGCGCGACTGAGATCCTGATAATCCACGAAATATAAAAGAAGCCAATGCTGAAATGAAAGAGTGCAGAGAAAAAGATTTCCAAAGGCAGGAAAAGAAAGGGGAGCAAGAGGCACAATGTTCTCATTTCATTTTTATTTATTTAAGAATAATTTCTTGATTTTTTTCTCTTCGGAAATGGATGCAGGACCCAATGACCTGTCCATCCATGGGTAAATCAGCGCGGTGAGGTCAGTTTGGCAAAATGGCTGGAGGTTCTTATTTTCTTCTTAAAGTGGTGTTTTGGTTCGCAGAAAGATATTTATTAAAAAGTGATATTCCTAATTTTTTTATCTTTCATCTACTTTTGATAAAAATGATGGAGAAATTAGTACATTATTTTAGTCGCAAGTGAAAAAAATGTCCATGTTTTCGGCAAATTGAAGACAGTTCGCGGAATGTGAAAAAGCAGTTTGCAAAGACACTACGTAAAATGTGGACCAATTTCCATTGATGCCGAAATCTTTCATTCGATTCGATTTTCCTTATCTTTCTTTTCGATTCGAATACTTATGCAGTTATTAATTTCATTTCGAAAATTAATCTCGTCAGGTTTCAGAGATTTCAAAGAAATGCCGAAAGGAGTGAAAAAAAGAGGAACGAAGAAATTCAAGAATGTCAATCGAGTGAAGGCGCTCAAGAAGAAGCAGGACAAGAAGAAACTCTCCAGGAGCACTGTGTGAGTCACTTTTAATGGAATTTAGAAAGAAATTTTAATAGTATTTCACGATAAGCAACTAAAAATGTCGTGGAATTATTTTGAACATTCTGAATCTGAGTTGGAGAAGCTGCCCAAGCAATTTTTTGCTGATTGATGCAGAGAATTTGAAATTGAATATATGCAAGTGGAAGATATGACAAATATACCTCCATACTTTCATGTGTTTTTCTTTTGAAATTCATTGCATTTCAGGAAAGTTATCAAGAAAGCATGGGACAAGACAAAGACAGTCCGGACGAACATTCAGGAGATGGGCCTGGCATTCGACCCAAACGAGACCATTCCAATCAGACAGCCTGCGGCGAGTTTTTCATTCATTTTATTTTTCCAGTAGTAAAACGACGTTCAAATTCATTTATTCTGAAAAAAACGTTTCCTAATCATGTTCACCATAAACACGTTGATCATTTTGATATCAAACATCCTCATATCTGGTTTTTTTTCCTGAACTACTCTTTTAATTCTAATGTTTGCTTTTCAAATTAGAAGCTTCCTATGCATTCAATTATTCAGTGATTGCAGAGACCCTACATCGATCCAGTTTCGTATGAGGACGACGCACAAATGGAGACTGAAATCGTCCATGTCAAGCCGCCGAAAACCAGAATAAAGCCCACGGTATATTTCCCTTTCATAGTTATGAGTGAAGAGAAGGGCCCCTACATAATTCAACAAGGACCACTACTGCCAATTTGTAAAATTCACTATATCTGCTTTTTCTTGCACTCCTTAATCTTGAAGTGTGATGAGTCTACAATTTGGTTGTTGGTTATCCTCTATGAATGCTACATGAAGGCGGAGTGATAATGATAAAAAATATCTTTTAAACGACACAGGGCTGTTCGGAATTTCGCTTCCGACTCCGCGAACTGAAAATTTTTAACTCCAACTCTAATTTCGAATTTTTTAAACCAAAAACTCAAAACAGCCCTGGAATGGTACAAGGAACAATGTCTTATCGTATTGATTAAAATTTCATTTATAGATTGATTCAATGTAAGTTTTTCGACTATTTCTATTTGATAAGAAACATATTATGTTAAAGTTTTAGTTTTATCCATATTTGTTTCTGCAATTCTATTTATCTTCCAGAAAACGGATGTGGTCGAGAAAATGGAAGAGGAAATTAGAAGTCTGGAAGAGAAGCGAGCGGCCGAGGACCGAGTGCAGGGGCAGAGTGACAGGGACACGCAGCTCTGCATCTACTTGGATGAGAGATACGGCGATGATTTCAAGGTCCCACATTTATTCATTTCATTTATCTAAACCTCAATCTACTAACTCTTATGATCGAATACAAGATAAAATTTGTAGGTTATTTTGTATTTTTACGTCACATTTCATTCGTTTCGTCAGTCCCTGAGTTGTGAATAATAGGAATAACTACGCGCATAGTCATGATTTCAAAATCCCGGTTATTTTTGCGGGCTTCTTCGAAAGGTGGTCGCACGTTTCGGATGGCTACACTTTGTGATAATGGTTCCCCATATTGTGATCTCTTTAGAAAAGGCGCAACTTTTCGAAGAAGTCTTTTCTGCGAAACTACAAAGATGTTTATTGCAGGCAGCGGCTCGAGATCCTCGCAATTTGTTCCAATACACACCGAAGCAAATCGAGAAGAAGATGAAATTGTACAAGAAATCTGCCTACTACAAAGTGCTGACTGGGGAATGACAGGGATCATCGAGGCATTCAAAAAGAGAATGCAGGCAATTCATTCATTTGTTATCGTTTTCAATCTGTTGATTTACTTGTTGTCAAAATTCTAAACTAAAATAAAGTATAGTAATTCAATAGTTAAAGAAATACAGGATAGATGATTGAGTCCGTTGAGCTAAAAATGACGACTACATTCAGCGGTCACAGATGAATAAGACAATAACCTAGAAGTATTCCTTCTTCGTTCTATTCGCTATTTATAAACTCAGAAAAATCGCCTAATCAGTTCTCGGATCCACGAACGACCGTGAGCGACCAGCGTTGTTAACAGTGCGAGTTGTTCTTTCAAATGTCGGAAAGGAAGCTTACACACTGAAAGCTCAGTCTTTCTTGCGTCCAGCCACAATTTATCCTCCAAAGGGCAACGAGACGATTGTAAAATTTCATCTTCAATTCATACGATCCTAATAGCCCAGCTTTTTCGTCTAACATGAAACACTCGAATATATTCTAAATTATTCATTCAAACCAAATATGTCGACAAAATACCATACAAAATAGGGAACCCATGCGCCTTACTACGCGCTATTTTGCTTTGCATATTCAAACAATTCGTTTCATTGACAGTATTCATTATTCACTTCAAAACGAGACGATATATTTTATGAGGTCTGAACTATGTGAAAAACTAGAATCTAAAGGGAGTTGGGGACCTGGATGAGCGGGAGATTGGAAGAGATCAAAATAATGAATGGATTCATTAGAGAGGGGAGGCAAAGCGGTGCTTGTTTTCAGTCGATGCAAACAGAGCGAAGGCTTTATTTCTTTATTTTGTATGGCCGAAAGAAAGCCGAGGAAGTGGAAATATTTATACAAAAACTGATAATAAAATAATGAATGACGATGATGTTGATCAAAGAAGTGCATGGATGGTTTGTTGATGGCTGAGTGAATGGAGCAATTTGTAAGTGGGATGGAATGGAATCAGATGTCAGATGGGGCGGCAGATGGCTGTTGTTTCTTATCGTCGACCACTCTCATTGTCCTTGCCCTTTCTGTTCTTCCTTCAATTTCATCAATCCAAGTATCAATTGCTCGCATAGAGGCTGTATTGTCGCCAGCGAACCGACTTTTTCACTCATCTGAAATAAAGAAAATAAAAAATTTCGACGATATTTAGTTATCTCAACATAATCAAGAAATTATAAAAATTAATTGGATAATAAAAAGTTGGTAATGCATTGTGAAGCAGGAATTCTATTTTATATCTTTTTTAGATGCTCACATTCGTAGAAAGACTTCATTGAAATTGAATGAAAACATTATTTAATAACGGAAGGATACAAATTCTAATAATGTTGAGCTAATTGAAACGAGTGCATTTGTCAGGTCAGAATAAAAATGAAAAAAGTTCTGCTTGAACTGAAATATGAAAGTTTAACTTCAAATTTGGAAGTGATATTTACTCACTTTCTCAGGTTCTCGTAATGCTTTCCTGCAGAACTCATAAAGTATTCGCCTATCTTCTTGCCGCATCGACCTCAGTGTCGTTATATCTTGTTCTCCCAGTCTATGCGTCGCTGAAAATAATAAAATACTACTTAATCTTGCAGATTAAAAATTGTTATATTTTATTGAAGCAATGATTTTATTTCAAAACTTTCAGTTTCGAAATGATCTCGAACGAACTTGAATGTAATGTTTCTCGAAATATTCTCTTTGTAAAATAAAGAGAATATCGCGTTCATGTTGAATGCATAATTCGGGTAAATGTCTCGTTTATTGTGCAGAATAATTGAGTGGGACTTAATTAGGTATTTTTATGATACATAGATGCAAGTAGGACTTACTTCCCGTATACAATACAAATGGCTCCGCAAATTGTATGAGGAATAATGTGATGATGAGTGCAAATGACACGTGGTACCTGTGTAGACTGCAGATGCACTGAAATTTACTGAAATGCAACATATTTTTATCGTCAGAATTGCAATGTCATCTCAGATACGATGAACGCATCTTCCTCTGTCCATATGCATGATTATCAAATCATTTTTACAAGCAATTTTACATAATTGATATGATAGATGCGCATATTTTTATTTGCAATTTAAAAGTAATTATAGAGTGCCTAATATCGACTTTAAAAACTACTTAGGAACCGCAAATGGTTTTACAAAATTTATAAGTTTCTGGAATTTCCTATCTAAACTTATCAGTTTTGATGTAACCAAGATATTCATGCAGAAAAATAAGAGTTTTTTTATCGAAAAAGCTAACAGAAGCAGCTTGCAAAATGAACACGCTTTTTCCAATATAAAATGCCCACTTCCTGACAAGATTTTCCGGTGAATAACCATTTTATGGGCGGTGCATCGATGATTATGATAGCGATTTTTCGTGAACACCAATTTTGAAGGGGATTTGCTTCCTATTTTTTAAAATCTTTTTTATGGCCACTTTTTATTCCGTCGCATTTTGCAGAGGGAAGGAGTTTTGCGGTCCCTAACTGGACTTTTCTATTGGCTTAAGATACTTTTAAAAGTTCGCTTGATATTTTGGTTTTCTAAGCTTTGACGCCAAAATATTGTTTCCAACAATGCAATAATTCGACGAAGCAAATACAAAATGGCTGGCTCTGCGTAGGATTCGAAAGCTCATTGAAAATGTCAGAGTACAAAAATGATTATCGCGAATATAGACAGAGAGGCAGAGATGACTCGATAATTTATGCACAGCTTCATAATATTCGAGATTCTGGGTTATTTGAAATCTTCGTAGTCTCTCGTACCAGTGAGGATACATATCATTCAGAGACTAGTAATTTATTCTTTACGAATCATTACGAAGATGCCAAAGAGCCACCAGAAAGATGTGCATAAAGAAATGAAGGAATGAAGAAATGAAGTACTAACCTGCATAATGAAAACCACACACTTCTTTGTGTTAGTACTAACATCTGTCTGCATAACCCAAACTGAAACTACATAAATTAGCATATCGAAAATATCGAATCATCCAATACGCTTTCAAGAATTAAGAAATTAACATATTCTTTCACGCCATGTTAATTTCAAAAATTCAATGAAATTGTTGGACGACCTCGTGTAAAAATTAAATGTACGAAATATAATCTGAATGCAATGTCGAAAATATTGTAAATAAAAATAGATGGAGTGAAGAATGATTATATGGGGACCGGAACGTGGGATTAAATTGAGAAATAATGAAGCCTATACAAGTTGAGAATTATCAATGATAATTTAAAATGGAGACGAATTTCATAGAACCAGGATGTTCCGTCTTTCATCTGCCTGAATTGCTGCTGTCTCTGGTAGCTGACAACGTCACCGCCCATGCTCAATTGTCAGGCTTCTTTCCCCTCTCAAATTCGCCGCTCTCCACGCAAATTTTGTAGTTCTGAAGTCCTACGTCCTGGCCTGGCTTCTAATTTCGAATCCGAACAATCGTCTCTTCCACCATTCTCCCCTATCACTCGCAATTTAATCATTTTAATCCGCACTTCAGCACTTCATTCTCTGCAATGCTTTTCGAATTCTTCTAGAAACTCGCGCAACGCCTGATCCTCTTATATCCTTGCATCCTATTGTCAGCTACAGCTCATAAGCACAACAAGTCCAAAAATGAGATGAAATTTCAAACATTAAAATGGACTATAATAATCTTAAAATGAATATCGTGACTTAATATTATTCGGTGGTAAAATAGCGCAAATACAAACGAAATTAAATTATCTATCAATTAGTATTCAAAACTATACAAGAATTGCAAGAAGTATGTCTGCACGTAGCTGAGTATCATAAAACTATGAAATATTAAAAAAGGGATGAATAACTTCCTGTTCGTATACCCCATTTTATGAGCCCATGGTATGTTTCCTAAATATCTAATAAGAAGCAGCGAAGTACCTAACAGCAGTGTTAACATGTTTTCAGCTAAAGCTATTTTTTGAAGGAGCCAAATTTCGTCATAAATTGCTTCTACCTTTTTCACATATCGTAAATAAATATTTGATATTTGTAAACCTAATGGCTAAATTTAATCTACGATGTCCGGAATTCTTGCTTCGATAGAAAATGCATAGGGCTATAAATAAGCAAGAGAATCCCACAAATAGAAACCAAAAGCTTGCTCGCGGCTCACAGAGTTGACAAATCAGACATTAAATCCCTAAGCAGCTAAATGGATGAAAGATTCTTCAAATTCAAAATTAGAAAGGTATATAAATTAGGAAATGGGGATAATAGTTCTTGAACTTATGCTCACAGTTCTAGTCCTAATCATAAAACACTAAATTTCATTTAATAAATTATTTCTTTGAAATGATAAAAAATAACTGAATTTGAGGAAAATGGATAAGATTGACTAAGTTAGACAGGAAGTGGACAGGGAATATCCATATAAGTTGGTCTGTCAATTGCACGAATAACGATAGGAGAAAGGAAAGGAAGAGAAACAACGAAATGGGAAGTTGCCACAGACAAGTGCAAACGAGGAAGGAAGACAGAAAGGCAGACAATTTGAAGGAATCCACGAAATGATGAAGAATATGGAAGTGTCAAATGCATAACAGCAGTGCATTCCGACACTACACTGTCATTCTGCATCGCACATGATATATTTAGAACAATCTGTATAGAAGGGAGAAAAATAACTTCCCATCGAATGACGAGGTTTACTGGAGATGAAGGAATGGATGACAACAAGACAATGAATTCGTCAAGGTTAGAGAATAATTGAGTGCAAAGAATATTGATGCAAATTGGAGATACCAATGATAATGACGAGTTATTCTGTAGTTACTATGTTCATGATCCGTTATGAGATCATATTATGAGCGAAAAATAACGCTAAATATAAATGTATTGACAGGTTTCGGATTTTGAACACGAAATGATTATCCTACTTTTCTGGATAAAAACATGAAAACACGAAATTCATCACCCCCAATTTCGTCCAAAATAACCAAGCGGATTTTTTATAAGTTCACGAAAACACGGGTAAGTATTTGCAAGCGCCAAATTTGTTCGGATTTGCGATATGGATGCACGAATGTTTTCATCGAGTTTTTGCGAATAGACAGGCATAAAATTGCGTCATAATTGAGGGGAAGAGGAACAGTGAATTTCGAATTTCGAGCCGTAGAGTTGTGCGTAAGTTGGATAATCAAAGTGAAAGAGGTCTACGGGAGAGCAGAAGGAAAAAGGACACTGCTGCAGAATTAATCACACCGAAAAACGGATTTATGAGCATGAACTCTGGGCCGTGAAAGTAGCGACGGCGGAGGAAACTTGCTGAATACATGAATAAATGTCTATTTGGTTTGCTAACTACGAGTAAAATAAGCATCCGATTCATTATGAGCAAATTCAGATTCTATTTTTATTTTGGTCGATGATTTTGTTTCCATATTTGAAGCGTAGTTATTCAAGATTGCTTTAAACAAATGATAACGCAAACTTTGATTCTAATGCAGTACAAAAATTATGAATGACGAATTTTAGCATATCCATGAGTAATAAGTAAATCATTTTTGATGAATAACTATGAGCAAAACAAAGTTATTGGGCAACACAGTACGGTAACTAAATTCACATGATGAAATGACTTCAAATTCGATCAAAACGTGATTTGTACGATTCTACAGATCGTTTCTCTAGCAACCGCGCATAACCCTATAACTACAACTTACTGAAGACTTTGAGATGTACGATGCAAACTCGCGAGCAATCGGGAAAATACACGTTATGCGAACTTTGCCTACACTGATAATGAAGCCCTTCGAATGAATAATTACCGCCTGCAATAGCTACAATTTTCTCAGAAATGCTTACATACGAATGTACTGCTTTTCGATGAAATTCCACCATTTACTATTGTCAAATAGCGATCAAATGAGACAGAATAGATTACAAGAATTTCACGAACAAAAACACGCCATGCCATAATCGTTAATTAACTAGCATCTGAATCGATGCGATACACGTTTTACATAGCCAAATTTGTGTGTCATTTATTCAGTCTAAACTGATCAGTTGTTGAAGAACAAGGAATTTGATCAATTGATCGAGAATGATAGTGTTTGTGAAGAGGCTAAGATGTTTGATGATTTTGGATGGAGATGGCGTGACGCTGTGAGGCATAGTTGAGTATGCGAAGCATAGAACAAGAGGACGGAAGGATGAAGGACAATGGGGTTATAAAGAGAGGGCAGACAGCAAATAGAGGGGAAGCGACTGACGTATGGCATTCTCGAAGTGAGAATCGTGAGAACTGACAGAAGACAGACATGGATACTTTGGAAGGTGAAGAATGGAATGAGCCTGCAGGTCAGAGGCAAGTAGATGACTGAAAGTGTGGGAGTGGGGATAGGAGATAAATAGGAGAAGGAAGCAGTAATAGTGCAGAATGCAAGAAAGGAAGATAATGGAATGCAAGTAGGCAATTTACCTATGATTTCTGTATAATCTGCCAGAGCTTGTTTGTGTATATCCATATAATTCGAATTCGAGCTGTAATAGGTTATAGAGGGAGAATATGCACATGCAGAAGTTAATTTGAGAAAGGATATACCTCAAGTCGACGTCAGAATTAGCGGACGAGACATATTTTGCGAGCCAAGAAAGGGTAATCCCTTATTGCAATGAGGGGGTGAAAGGTGCAAAGTTTGTAGAAGTCAAGAGTGAACGGACGGAGAAAATAGAATGAACATACAAATTAGGAGATGTCCATTAGACTAGACGAGTAAATATCCAGGCCGAGATGGACATGTGGGTCTAGGAGTCAGTTATGATTTGTAAAAACGTATCGCTTTAAATTCACGAACTTCGACTTTTAAATAATTCGAATAATAGCGTAGCTGCTTCCAAAGTTCAAGTATAATCTTATGCACTCGAAAGAGATAAAACGGATACGGTAATTGATGACCATACTAGGATATGTATGCCCATATGCCCATTCAATGGTAATCAAGTCTCTCTCATTCTTCCATTCATCTGTATCGCTCGTCCGTTTTCTTATTCATTTTCGTCTTTGTCAGTTGGCAATGTGCGTCAATTGCCTAGTTGGTCGAGCAATACATCAGAAATAGCCTCCAGTTTGGCAGTGCATCCTCACGATCAACGGCCCACAGCTTCTCCCCCTTCCTTCCCCTCTCCTCTCGTCATTTCCTCTCTCTCTCTCTCTCTTCTTCTTGCTCTCCCCACTTTCATTCATCTCCATCAATGTTCTTTTCCAGCGAGTATTGTGCGAAATAGCCGAAAAATTGCAACTCCAACTTCACTAATATCAACTTCAGATTAAGATATGTGTAAGATGAAGTTTTGGAATGAGTTGAAATTGGAGCATCCGTGTATTCGTGCCAAACCTTTCCAATTCAACTTCGGCACTTACTTCTTCTTACTCACACTTGTTACACTAATTTTCCATCACTGTTATTGCCTTGTTTTCACATTTCCACGTACACTTCTCATCTTTTGGATATCTTCAGAAAAAAAAGATTATGGCTAAAACCTCGTGTTCTGGAAGAAAAACAACAAGCTACGGAAAATGAATTGTCAAATTGATACAGGATTCTTTAAAGTTTACATCATTTTGATCATAGATTTTACACAAATAGGATTTCGAAGAAAGAAAAATCAGATTATTTTCGATACAAATCCAATTTTAGATATCTTAGATAAACAGCAGTTATCATCAGAAATAGTCGAAACTTTTAACGCACCCAGTAATTTGTAATTGTAAAATGTAGTGAGCAAACGATAGACTGACTCTGGGTGCTCTTTGAATTGCTAAGGGCGCAAGAGAGCAAATCCACCGGAAGCAGGTCGATTTGCACACTTAAACAGGCACAACAGATTATCAGACAACTTATCTTATCTTAGAGAGGAAAAGCTGATTAGCATATGTGAGATATATCATGCAAAATCGGACTTAAACATGTTGAAGACCAAAATTAGTACAGAACTGACGAAAGACCAAGGTGAACGAACGAAATGGACAACGAGTCAAAGAGCAGCTAAATGCCAGAAATTACTACAAATTGAAAAAAAAAATGTGTTAGCAAATGCTAAATTATTGTATGCCTATGAAAAGAGATACCACATGCACATTTAGTCCAAAGTTATTGTTCTGAAATGCATCTAGTAGACCGAAAATAATCCAATAAAATGCTGAACTATACATAAATGGTATCTATGAAAAGAGATTTATGGAATCTTTATGCATGCCGAATTTAGCCCTCGCCCTTTATCACGAATCTGCGTCTTTCTTCGAATTATTCGAATTCAAGGCCGTCTCGTCGCCCTTTGCGTCTGTTTCCGTCTCATCGATGCGCATTGTTTTAGTCGCATTTCTTCCACATATTTTACGCGTTTTTCTTTTTTAGTCAAATGGAATCTAATCAGTGTGACACAATGAACAAGGACGATAACTACGAAAATGGAAAATTGAAATGCGGCATGAAACAGAGCTATTCATTCATATAAGGGGAAAGGAGAGAAAGGATGAATGACGAGTAATCATTGCATTGCATGCAATGCTCAAGCACGTCATCTACAATCCCCCTTCTCCATTCAGCATTCAGATTTCGTTCATACACCATCCCCTCTCTTGTCCTCTTCTCTTCCATCTCTCATTTCCTTTTTTCTGTAAGAATTTTTAATTGCACGCATTTACATATTTTGCCTGCATAGCCGATGAACATGAAAATAATAGAGTTGTTGCGATAAAATGCACACTTCTCCCAAAGATGATATTCTAATTGAAAATTCTCTTATTTATTCGTCTCTTTAAAGAGCTAGATTTTTGAGCAATTGGAAATATCGTTATGCACATCACAATATTCGGGATGAAAGCACAAGAAAACTTGCAGATTTTGTAAAAAAAAACATAGAGTGGGTGATATGACTTTCTAAAAGAGAAAAAATTCTGAGAGTTTAATCAGTTAATCTCGTGTAAACTATATTACTTTCAGTTAAGTACCCTTTATAAAGCAGCTGAAAATTGATAATTTGTTCCACTCTGTATTTACCAAGTTATATGCGAATGAGGCTGTTGATAACAGAAAATCAAAACTATCGTGAACTTTACAAAAGTGTAGGATTGTCAACAAATGAATGGCACCTGTAAAGAGGAGTTGGGAATTTGAAAATTGATATTCAATAATAATAATATTTAATAATGTTGTGTAATCAGAAGATAAGATCTGTAGATATCATTAAAGTTTGATCAATTGAGACAAAGTAGGTGGAATACAAACTTGAGTTTCAAAATACCCAAGGTGTATTATTGAAATGCCATTAAATCAGCTGCTAAGGATATGCTGGTTTCCGTTCGTACAATTTTGCCACCATTCTGCCTCAATTGTTCGATCATTGACAAGGAAACTTAGAATCCACATGACAGTATTGTGCTAATGACCGATAATTTGAGACAAAATGGACAATGCACGAATTGGAATATTCAAAGTGTGCATTGCGTAACATCAAATAGCCGTCAAAGTCATTCCTCCTCGAATCGATGAAATGTCGTCTATTCGTTTGCAAACCGCGCTAATTTCCATGCATCAAAATTTCTTCACTTTTATTTTATCTCAAGTTATCGATCATTGATAATATGACGTAGGATATATGCGAAATAGTATAGACGATACGCACCATTGTTTTACAAAACGCTACTACTTCGCGAATGTCATGTGTTTTCCAAGTAGACCTTTAACAATAACCGAAAATTATTATGGCTGATAGTAATTTCTGCTGACATCTCTCTCGTCCTCGTCAATATTATTTCCTGTCCTTGCCGGTCTTATTCGAGGATGTGGAGTTCGAGTCGGTCGAGAGATTATCGAGACGTCTTCCCTCGAAAGCACCTGCCGAGTGTAAAAGTTACTCCAGTCATTAGTGTAGCATTAATTTTGACAAAAATCAAGTACATGGGGGAAGTTCGTAACTACTCCTACATAAAATATTGGCATTTCTAATGAGACGCGAAATGTCTAACATTTCGATATGGGCTATTGAAAAAGCTAGCGGGGGCAAATAATGAGTGCTACGAATTTAGCAGCTGGGAGTTGTGAAATGTCGATTTGAAAGTAATAGAATTTTAAAAATATTTCCTATGGTATTTTCGAAATAATGTACGTTTCCCATTTGTAACTTTGAAAATTTCCCTGGCTTGAGTCTCATTTTCGAGAAATTGCAAATAGCAGGACCTCAGATTGCGTATTTTCATTCAAATTAATGATGTTAAATGCAACTGAAAATTTGCTTGCCCCGAAAAATAGACTCGTACCATTTTCCTAATCTATATCAAGATTTTGGCTAATGCTATAATTTTTACGAGAAGTGAGTGTTTGATATAATTACGTATAAAATGGCATTACTCTTTGAAGTCTCTGTGAAATCCTTTGCTGCTGCTGCTGTTGCTGCTGCTGTTGTTGATGGTGGTGGTCTGTATGCATTATTGTCGATGACACAATGCTTCTTGAAGAATCTACTTCCTTTTGTCTTTCCTTACGTTTCACGAAAATCTAAATGGTAAAAATAATTAAAAAAAAACATAAGATATTGAAATGGTTTGAAATTGTATAACAATGCTTCATGAATTAAACACCTTTTTCTTATTATTTATGATACTATAAAAGAGCATCTTACGCAAACACAGCATAATGTAAGAATCATTAGAGTAGCCAAGAAGAATGTGACTAGGAGAATTACTGAAATTTTCAACTCTATTTTCAGAATCAATTGTTGAAAGTCTTACACCAAAATACGATCCTTGCACTTCGATTGCTGGCAGTTTCCTGCATGATTTGATGTGCGAACCAGGTGTGTGGCTCTGCTTTGTAATTCATACCTTCTATCGAAATTGAAAGACGACCACTCGATACCTAATAATAATAATCAAGTTAAGGTGTAAAATAATTGGCAACTACCATTTGAGGGAGCAACGGAGTACGTAATCATAAAGCAATTTTTATAAAGTTACGAAGTGCCTTCTTCTTAGAAAAAATGAAAAAAAAATCGCCATAAGGAAAAAGTCACTCCATCAAATGCAAAATGCAAAAAATGTAATTATTGGAAAATTACAAGAATTGGTATGATTTATGCAGAAAATTTTGGTTTGATTAGATATTCTCATGATAATGACACCTAGAAAAGAAAAAAAAACATACTGCATCAGAAATATTCCTAGCGAATTCTCTAGAGAGCACATCTCTGATTGTAAATCGAACAGTGTTGTCGTCCCTCACGGAAAGAGCCTCGACGGATCCATGTGGAATGAAGAATCTTTCCGACAAGTATGTCTCGATTTCTCTGTAGTGAAAATCAATTGGAAAAAAACTATTCATTGCGTATTATTCATTCAAGACAAAGCTGATCTTCATCGAAAACATTTGAAATGCATGAAAGATATCGTAAGAGTCTCCCACACCATTAAGATCTATTTTGAGCAAATGAAATGAAGTTTTCTGTTCTCAACCGATTTTGAAACATCTTTGGAATAGAAGTCAAATCAAAAGGTCCCAGAAAAAGAATGAAATATATTGCAGGTAGAACGTGGAGATTGATTATCTTTTCATTTGTCTCTTTTATCAATTATCTCATTTGCTTTATATCGTTGAAATCAATCTCACTTTTCAGCCACTTGTTTCTGTGCCGCGGTAATTTGAGGTCCCGAAAGGGAAAATCCCAGCTGATATGATTCAATCGGCTCATCATTAACCAAATCCAGATACGGGGAGGATAAGTCCAATCCGACACCTGATAATTGAACATTCGAAAAAGACATATATATATATATATATATTGTCCTACCGGAACAAAACTGTTCGCAATCATCCAGAGTTGCAAAATTATTGAGGTTCCCAGAGCATCCTCCATATTCGAATAGCATACAACTCCGATTGACAGAGTTGTAGTGGTAACGAGGCACAGATACTGAGCAAGGACCACGGTCCAAAGGTAAATTGCAAACATACCCTGGAAAAATTCCTATCATTATTATTTCATTTTAAGAAGAGCCTACTCTTTGATACACAGCAAACGCCTTTCCTTTGATTCGGTTTAGTGGCGCAGTAATGTGTCGGAGGGCATCTGTAAGAAAAAAACTCTCGGGGTAAAGCTTCACAGGTCATCTTAAAATTGGGCTAGTTCTTATTTAACGCTTTGAATAATGGCCTTCATCGCTTTCGATTATTTATATTTGATCGAAGAAAATCATACCCATTAGCAGTGACAGTGCAAGTGAAAGGCACTCCATCGGTCGAGCTCGAAAACGGATCTCCATGCTTGCAGGTCTGTTCGTGATCGAAATTCGACGAGAATAATGATTCTAAATAAATTGTTCATTTTTTTTCTAAACAAATTTAACCTTTTCCCGGACAACAAACTCCCAGCGCGTTTTTATCGAAACCAGTGCAGTAAAATCCAGTCGGGCAAATGGGTCCTTTGTTCATGCAGGAGAACTGCTGTCTGGAATTTCATTTTTCCAAATTTTATCTTCGAATTTTTAAACTAGCTCTGATTGATAAAACATAGTAGTTTGATTAACCTCGTCTTGGGTTCCACGAGAGGTCGCATTCCAATGTTGCAGGGCGTTGGCTCACAGGTCGGAATGGGCAGACACCAAGCAGAATCTCCACAATCTGCACGACGAAGAATGCAGATCTACGAAACATAGGGATACGATTCAAATAGCAATAATCAGCTTTTCGTAGGTGAACAAAATTTCAACTTCGGCTTTCAAACTATAGTTAAATCAATTTGAAGTTGAAGATAAGATGAGGTTGAAAAAAAATCCTGGCAACAACTTCACTTACATCTCCTGTTTTGCATTCAATTTCCTCGCAAGGACTTCTGCAAAGACACTGTGGTTGAGGACAGCCAAAATTGTCCGTGAGAAGGCCGTACGGACAAATTGCAGAGAGACAATGATTCGCGCAGATACGGGGTGCTGAATTATAAATTATCATCAATCATTTTTAACAGAATAATAAACTAATTAAAATTGAACATAGAAGTCACATTTCTATCTATGCGATTATAAAATCAGTGAATTTTCCTTTAATTAACTTCTAACTTCAGTAGAAATAACCTACTTCTGCAAACATCCTGCCCAATGGCTTGTCTCGTTCTCGTTCCATGCACTTCTATGCCTGAGATCGGGTTTACGCACCAACAAGTGCCGAATGGGTCGCATTGAACCGACAGAAAATTACCTGGATTTTTCATTATTTAACCATTTTTCCCATCGATCATTTAAAAAGAAGTTGATCTTCGTGAATTAAAATTTAAAGTGCTTATTACAATGTTACGAGAATGACGAATCAAAATTCAGGAAAAATTATCCACATTCTGGTTAACCTTCGATTATGATCTTCTCTGCCAAAAATAGCCAAAGTATGTCTTATCGCCGTCTATATTGTAAATAAG
Organism: Diploscapter pachys; assembly: GCA_002287525.1. Taxonomy (NCBI): domain Eukaryota; kingdom Metazoa; phylum Nematoda; class Chromadorea; order Rhabditida; family Rhabditidae; genus Diploscapter; species Diploscapter pachys. Next base: position 109,615 of record LIAE01006929.1, read on the forward strand.
TCAAAAGTGTATGCTTACCAGTGCTCTCATCGCATAAGGGCTTGATAGCTTTGACACTAATTCCCACTTTGAAGAGTGATTCAATAGCCTCTCTTTGTGAAGTGCAATCTAAAATGACAAAAAAAAGTCCTTCCTCGTAATGAAATGTAATTTGACTGACTTGTCTTCAATTTCTCCTTTGTCCGAATCAAATCAGGTAGATTGATGATTGGCTTGACGAGAGGCACAGCCACGAACGGCTTCTTGCTGTCAGTGCCGGGCAGAGTCGAGTCGATCTTCTTGAAGCTCGAAACTGGACGAATTCTGGTCGGCTGCCGGGTCGAAGTCGGAATGGCAAACACTCGAGTCGCCACTGGAGCTATGATTTTTGTGCGGGGAGCTGGGAAGTCTGAATGCCAATAAGTAAAATATGAACAAATTTTTTAGGAATAGCTATTAATATTTACCAATTTCAATAAGGTTCAAAATTTGATTGCATGTAAACTGAAGATCAATTTCCTAGAATTTGTGACTAGAGTCTATTTTTCGGAAATAAGAAATAACGAAGCATTTGACTGCGCAGTATCCAATCAAATGATCAATGAAAAATACTGAACAAATTTCTCTTTTTCAGGCAAGTAGAATTTTACCAAATTGTAACTGTCGAATAATGCCTTACTTGCACAACAAACTCCAATATCGGATGTCTGTGACTCGCTCATACATCGACTATTCTCCCTGCAATCTGCATTCGAGAAACACGACTTCGTGTTCCTCAATTCGTCCATCACGCGGCGAGATGTGCCGCATAAATCATCTCGGACACCTGGAGGACATTTAATAATTTGAAGAATTGAATTTGTCGGCAATATAAAATTTGATGAAAATGAGAATTCTCTAAACTATTTCGTCATGTTACTGCACAGTCATTTTATGATAACAATCAATCATAAGCAGTTTTCTAGTGATAAGTTTTGTGAAACTAAATGGGTGAAATTTGGAAGATAATGAAGATTAAATTAAATTTATTACACATTGGCACGTCAGGGCATGGATACGAGGTGCATTTGACTGAGCGAAGAATGCATTCGAACCCAATTGGGCAGATGAATGTCTGGAAATTCAAAATGAGCAAAAGCAATGATGATAAAGATAAATGTTTACCGAGCAGGGATTTCTGCATTCGCAATTGGAGGGACAACCGTTGGCATCGAGTTTCAGACCATGGGGGCATTTCATAGTGGAACTGGGACAAGTAACACTGCATATCCGTGGTTCTAAATTGCTTTTCTAAAGAATTCTTATGATGATTTCATACTATCGCAATCGGGGGGTAAATTAGATGATTCGATTCTGCTTCCAGGCAACTCGGCTCCACTCATTCCTTCCACACACCAACATTGTCTAAACAATTGATGTTACACAATGTTTTCAGGGAAATAACAAAATTACGGTTTAATTTCATCAATCTAATTCAGAACTGAAAAATACCTATTATCCCAATGAATCTACATGTTGAGAAAGAAGTAAAATCAACTTGTTGAATACGCCGGTGAGGTAATAAATTGAAAAATGATTGAGGAGAGGGTAGGGATAGGGCTGGATAGGTTAAATCTGGTGTCAAAATATGCAACCCGACGTGATGATCATTTTGGTACTAAATTTACCCTAACCCTACCCTTTACATATATCCGTTTTTCAATTTGTCAGCCACCGGCGTATCCAACAAGTCGTAAAATCGTTTGGGTAAAATTTAAAGGAATATTCAGTAGCTTTACTTGGTTATGATGTCGCATTGATGTGTCCTGAATGTTCCATCAGAATTGCATTGAACTGGGGGAGGCAGATTTGATCCGACCATTTTCAGTTGTTTTTCATAGGCCAGCAGAAGGTGGATGCAGGCCGTTGCTATCTGAAAATAGCATATTTTTAACTATTCGATGAAGGTGTATATTTTGGCAAAGAATAAAAATCGAAGAATAATTTCGACTATTTTAGTCGAACTTTTTATCGTTCTTCATCTTATGAAAGAATAGTCTTACCCTCGGTGCAACGCAGATCGTCCCACAGCTGGCTTTGCAGCACTTCAAGTGTCCAGTGCAGTGCAGGTCCGCGGTACACTCCTCTTTGCAGCCCGTGTTCTCCGTTATAAACATCGGGCAAGTGCCTATTTTCTGTCCTGAAACCGTCACTCCTAAATGGATTCGAATCGAGTGAGTTCTAAACATGTTTTTTTACCTGAAAGAATATTTGAAATCGGCACAACTATCGACTTGGCATCTCCAGTGATTTTGTGAGAACTGACAGGACTGATCGGCTGGACTTTGGTATGCGAAGAGATCTAAAGATGAGAAAATAAGGAACGTTGAAATTATTAAAGAAAGAGATTGTTTCCATTTCTCACTTGAATAGAAGTTGCGCCGACGGAGGGCAGAGCTGGATGTTTGGACATTTTCTTGGAAATCAAAGTTGATGGAGGGGCCATTTCAAACTGGCAACTTGTTCCCTAAATATCGACTTGATTTAGATTGAAAAGGGCAAAAATTGCTGTAATTGTTTTCCAAATTAGATTATTTGTTTCTCCCAACGCTCCGCAACTTGTTAGTCTTACTAAACTTATGAATAAACAAATTTTCGAGGATGTCAATTGTCACCTGACATAATGAGGAACCATTTCATTTTTCGTGATATATCATATATGACTTTCTATGATCATTCACATCTTTAACCATGATTTATTTGGTCATTACTTTCAAATCACTCGTTTTATCAAAAAATCTTACACATCCATTGAAGCAGCATGAAGATCTCGGACAGTCCCCAGCGTATCTGCACGACACAACACAGGGGGAGCCGTCCACAGAGGAAGTCAGCACAGGAATGGAAGGACAAGTGAAAGTTTTAGGTAAAGCTGAAATGAAAGGAATAAGAATGAAGTCGACTGAATGATGAATACCTGATGAACCGAAGCAACAAAATCCTAGAGACAAGTAGCCACTTTTCTGACAGAAATAACCAGCTGAATTAGGAAATTTGCATTCTTTTTTAATTTGTAAAAATTACCAGGACAAGGAACTCCCTCATCACACACAACAAGTATATCATTTTCCACAGCTAAAGGCTTTCCCGATGGACATGTATTTGGAATACCTGAATTATAAAATTTGCAAAGAATAGCGAATTCTAAACATAAATATTTCGGACAATAGCTCAGCATTTGAATTTTCAAACTACTACATGTTTAGAATATTCATCGTAGGTTCGTATTAGATTATCTTCACATTAAAATTGTGTGTGTGTTGAATTCCTTTGATTACAAAATTCACCAGACTAGGGGTATACAATGATAATGCGTTATTAAATAGCTCTAACGCACTTTTGGAGTAATTTTCAGAATGCACACGCAAATCCAAAATTTGATTTTTGTACAACCCTACATCAGACTCACATTTTGGCACAGCTTCGCAGTCTTCTGAGAAACAAATAGGTTCGATCATTCTGCAGACAGTGCCTGCAGGACAGAGCACGAGGGCACACGGCTGAACGCAGTCACACACCTCACAGCCGTCATTGTCTGTTGTGAAGCTAAAATAAAACAAATTGGAAAAATAAGTCAGAAGATATTACCCAAATGGACATGATTTGGCACAGGGTCGCACTGGACAAATTCTGGGCTGTTTGCAATTCGGCACTTTCGTCGATTTTGTTCCTAAAATCATTGATTTATTCGTACTACAACACTTCAAATATACCTGGAATCTGGTTTCCTTTTTCATCGACACACCAACTCAATCCATAGTGCGATTGAATCAAAGCAAATTCACCCTGAATTAATCAATTCATTCTTCCAAAATGGAGTATTCAAATCGAGTTCGTCCTTTTTATTCATGTTGTAGATTATTCAAGCATGTTAATACTACCTCGCTATCGCAATCAGGAACAAATATGGCGGGATTAGATTCCAATAAAACTAATGCGGAGATTCTAGCATGGATACCTGAAATTTCTCCAACATCATGAACATTTTTGCATGTGCTAGAAAAATTAAGTATTGAATATTTCTAACAGAATAATAAACGAAGTAGCTTCGAAATATTAAAAATTAGGAACTATCATCGACTTATCGGACTGTTCCGTTAGTTTAGAAAATCTTACATTGAGTAGCCGCATGTGGAGGAGTGCATCGATTGACGCACCCATCGCTGCAGCACTTGAACAGATTCGGACAGTCTGCATCTTCGTCACAGTCTTTCACGGTCGTTCTAAATTTATGAGATTACTGCATAGGGAGATAATGTTTGCAGTGAGGTAAGCTAATATTTTATTTTCCGAAGAAAACAAATTTCAACACATAAGTTTTGTCCGAACTTTTCTTTATCTACTTTTATTAAAACTCTAATTACTTGATGCTGAATGACTTACAAATTCTCATACCTTTGAACACAAAACGCTCCGATATCCTTGACAGGTAGACAGGCGCCGATGTGAATGGACGCAGGCAGCTCGTTGGAGAATTCAGCCATCGAGCAGCTCAGCCCACAGCCAGTGAAACAGCACTTCTGCTGTGGAGAACACTGAGAGTCTGTGACACATTCCCTGCCACAATCTGCAGAGGACAGAGAGACTGTGTGTGGACACGAACCGGGATGTACTGACGAAGCTGAGCCCGGGCAGCAGTAGCTGAATGATCAAATTTATTTATGAGTTTTTTAAATGAATGACTAGATGCAATATAATTTGAAAAGTCGAAGTTCATTCTCTTGTCTTGATAGTAAGAATAAGAAGTAAATAAATCCATCAAATTCGTCATTTTCTCATGAAGTTAGGAAATCTCTCACCCATCCTCTCCTCGGAACAATCGGCAATGATGTTTCTCCTTGCTGTTGTTTGTCGTGTTTGCAGCGCACAATTCGTCATCCGTGCAGACGATCGGCTCGAACGAACTCAAATCCAGAAGAGGAGCGCCGCTGGCACAGGGATTCACATGACATTTTGGAACCTGCAGATCTGAGTATTTCTAAGAAACAAGTCTTTGAAAACCTCTGGACAAGGTGGTCTAGCGCATTCTGATGGAGCTGGCACACAGATAGAAGAGTCGGGACAAATAACACCCTGAAAATAAACCAATTCCATAAATAATCATAAAGCCGATAAACAAAGAACTAACAATAAAGCAAAATAAGCATTCGAGGAAGAATATAAATGAATCAAATAATTGGCTGAAACTTACCAAGCAAGGATTGTTGCAGTCACAAGTGTTGCAGCCAGACTCGTCCTTCTTTACTCCGAATCTGCAGTCTCTTTTGACTGGGCAATTCAGTGTTGGACAGTTGCGAGGAGCTAAAAAACATAATTGTGAATTTGAAGATGTGAAATTGGCAATTCTACCAGCGCAATCGGGAGACACATCGTCTGCGGTGCGAGTTCCCTGCAACTCTCTGCCCTCAGTGTCCACACACCAGCAGTACTGCTCGTCACATTGAATCTCTTCGTAAGAACCATATGAAAAATCAGCTTGTTTCTCGTTAAAAAAACCGAAGAAAACTGTAAGATATTATGCGAGAATCAATGTCCCGTTGTTTTCGTTTGTTTGAAATCATTTTTCATCAGAAGAAAATTCATTCTTTTCTATAGATTCGTTATTTGCTTATAAAAACGTATTATTATCTTCAAAAATACAATAAATTAGAAAAAAGAAAATTTGAAAATAAAACTGATGAAACGAACCAGGTCTGCACTTGATTCGGTCCATTTGTCCGAGTTGTTGCAGAGCAGCTTTGAATTGCAAACAGGCAGTCAGATTGTCGGGGAAGGCACAGACGCGCACGCAGCCATTCGAGCAGCAACGCATCACTCCACTGCAGTCCGAATCCATCGTGCATTCGTGGCTACTGAAATTGAATTTTTTATTTTAATTTTAAATATTCACCTTTAGGTGACTTTCAAATAATAAGATCATTTTAATTCATTATTTCATAGGATCGGATAGCCTAAAACTGACTATATTTTTCCCTATAATTTCGAATTATTAGTGAACAAATGCTTAAAGCTATCAGGAATAATGATCCCAATTTTTAGAAGATTAAATGAAAAACGAATAAAATAATTTCAAAAAGTAGACTTACCCTTCTTCACAGCTGCCCTCATGCGTCTCGACATGCGGACAGTCGCCCGGTTTGTTGAAGTCCTCGTTCGATCCAGTGATTAGTTTGATCATTTCGGGGGAAATCGGGGCTGGCAGCGGAATTCGACAAATCGTGCCACAACCCTGTTGGGAAAAATACATAAATCTGTCAATTATTCCAATCATCGTCAACTATTCTTTTTATAGGTTGAGTCTATTCTCAACAAGTTCCAAATAATAATGCCTCCAATTTAGCAGTACTATTTGAAATGAAATATGCAGCATTCAATTCGATATCTTAACCTTCTCGAAAAGTGGATTCTAATATTTCATTGAAGAACAGATTGAAAAATTCAAAATGACTTCAAAATAATGTAATTAAAGAATAGCTTCTTCGCTTACATCATAACAGCATTTCTTATTTCCCGTACAATCTCCATCCGACTTGCATTCCAACCTGCAGAAAGGTCTGTCCAATTGGGGAGTCGTGATTGGGCACACGCCCGAATTGATTGTCGGCAATGGGGCTATGCAGCAGATTCCTCCCGAGGCAATTCCGACCTGAAATTGTTCTGATCTTCAACCCTAAAATTATTATTACCTTATGACAGAAATGCTCTTTCGGACATTCACTGTTATCTGCGCACGTTTCGATAACTCCGATCGATGAAATGTATGGCTCGCTAGCAGGGCAGAGATTCAACAAGCCTGCAAAATAGAAAGTTGCGTAAATTTAGTGAGATTTAAAATGAATTAGTTCATTAAAATGATTTATGACGAATCATTTACATCTCGGCAGAGGAGGACAATTGTCATGTGAATAACAAGCCACTGGAGACATTATGCACATTGATCCTTGAGGACATTTTATCTGAAAATTTAAAACTTGATTTTTAATGAATAATAATACTCACATCAGCACATGGATTTTTGCATCTGCACGATGGACAGCCATCAGGATCCAGCTCGTAACCATAAGGGCAGGAAACTTGGCAATGAAGATCAGTACAAGGAGTCGCTACTGAAAATATGATCCGTTTTGCAAGTGCATCATTGAAACTTCAGTCCAAAAGTGAAAGACGCAGAAAAGCATTCTTATGAAACATTTACACTAAAATTACCGTTGCAATTGGGCTTTCCCGAGTCTCTTCTCGTGCCCGGTTGTTCGTCTCCCGTCATTATATCCACACAGTAGCACCCATTGTCGTCACACTGAAACAACAAAGATAAAGTATGCTAATTTTATTAGAAGTACCTGTTTCTGTTCAAAATTGCCAGTGACATCGCATCTCTTTGCATTCCTGAGCGAGTAGAGTTCAGCAGTCAGAGCCAAGTGGAAGCAAGGAGTGCTGCGAATAGGATACATGCACGAAGTCGAACAGCCGATGCGACAGCAACGACGCAGACCGGCGCAATCGAAATCGCCCTGGGATTAACCATTAAGAATATTCTTCACCGATTTTACATCTCTGGATCTTGTATTCATCTTCAAGAAAATGGTGCATATTGTTTTTAGAAGATTCTCCAATTCGTGCAAAATGTGAATGGGTGCATTACGCAACTTGTGATATGATCATTGTCATAACTAGATCTTTGGATAGTATCATCGGCATAGGCAATAACAGCAAAAAGCAGTCAAGAAAAGTTGAAAATTTACCTTGCAAAGCGAAGTGCAGTTGCCAGCCTCAGGAATGTCGACGGCAGAAATGATTGTGTCAGGGCAATCAGCCACAATTGAGGATAGCACAGCCTTGTTGTGTTTGGCAGTGTCTCCAGGGTGGAAAATCGACTTCTTTGGAGGTGTGATTTTGGTTTGGAATGAACTGCTCACGCTGTTGCTGATTCGCTCGTTAGAAATGCACGAAAGTGCACAACCATCAAAGCAACATTTACCTAAAATACAAAAAAATATTCATCAGAAAACGATAAACTAGTCATCCTCAGTGATTTAGAGAGTTCATGGAAGATAATATTGATGAAATAAAAAGACCATCAGCTCTTTCTCTATCAATTTCATCTAAATTTGAATTCTTAAAAAGCTCATGTTGTATGAAACAAATTCTGTCTAAAAAAGCGAGTATTTCTTAGAATTTATTTATCTAGCTAATGATAACATCAAAATTTTTCTCAACTTTTAGCATACCATTTGTGCAGTGCTCGTCGTGGTCACAATTTGACTCTCCACAAACTGTCTCTTTCTTGACAGATTTTGCAGGACATCGTTCCTTCTTCACGAAAGGTGTGGGGCCAGGACAACAAAATCCAAGTCCATTGTATCCAATCTGGAATATATGTGTTGTTTTATCCTTTTATTCAATCTATATCTTCAATTTTCAGTGATTTCCCCTTTCATTTGCGAATCCCCTATTTCGTCACAACATTCGGGGATTCCTCGTTCTCTTTTAGTACCAACCGACCTGTCAATTTGACTGAGTAAATTGAGCAAAGAAAGAGATAGGTGGGGGATAAAGCGAGAAATAAAAGACAGCAACAAATACAACAGGAAGTCAGAAAAATATCATAGCATTAAAAATTTCAAACAAATTGAAGATAAGCTGCTAATTTTTACGCCAACAAGAGAGAAAAAGATTGGAACGCTTATCACGCTTCAATAAACTAGGTTACAAATAGAATTTTTCCGACGTTCAATAAGTCAACTTCAGAATTTGTAGGATATTGCAACTCTAGAAATATTTCTGCAGAAACTATGAATTAATCGCTAAAATTGGGTGTGAATTGCCACGAATCTTCGAAGAAAATCAATAAAAACAAAATATAAATCTTGTAAATCGGACCTGGTGACACCAATAGTCATCGGAGCATTGTTCGTTAGTTGTGCAAAGAGCAGTAACTCCTGTAGGTAGAGTCATTGGAGGAGAAGAGCCACAAGGGTTGAGAATGCATCGCGGAATGGGCAGACAGGGAGGCTGTGCGCAATCGGGCTCGACCAATTGACATGTGTCAGATGGATTCGTACATCTCAAATAAATTGTTATCTTTGAAAAACAACTTCTTAGAGCAGAAAAAGCAAACTTCTTGTGTTTACTTTTCGTCTCAATGTATGGAATATCTTGAATCACATATTATCACATGAGTTCGTTCCTTCCCTCCTTCATGAACAAAAAATTCAAAATGCACAAATGAAAAATCGTTTAGAATGATGCCGAGGAAATTGCCTGCTTACTTGACTTTATCGCAAATCTCCCTGCATTTGCATTGAGCAGCCGGACAGCCATATTCGTCCATGACGAGTCCGTGCGCGCAGTTGTTCGTGCATCTATGGAAGCACAAACGAAATTCTGCAATATCAAAATTTTGACATCTTCTCGAAGAGTAGTGTAAGTTTCCATTTTCACCTCTGCACATGTCAGCTCTTCGCATTGCTTTCGAAATCCTCGACCCAGCAATTTCATTTCCGTAGTGCACGTCGACACACCAACACGACTTCATGTCGCATTGGATCGGCATGAACTGCAAATTGTATATTGTATATTGTATACGATGAAATTTGATAATGGCATCGTCATAATTTATAAATGTGCACGGCTTTTGAAGAAAGAATACAGTAAATGAGGTAACGCCTACAACGGACTATGTGAATATAAAACAAAAATTAGATAGCTTAGTTCTGACCTTTCCATTTTCATCGCAATTCGGAATGAACCCGTTCTGCAGCATTTTCTCGGGCAACCGATTCACAGCCAGAGCCAAATGAATGCAAGCTGAATGGGCAAATTGATAACCATTCGAAGATTTTTGGCAATTTTAAAATCAAATGTGATTGAGGCTATGATTAGAAATATGGGAGAGGACTAAATAAGAACAATGCAAGAATCGAACGAGACTAATAGTTTCATTTTAGTCGACGAAAATTATTCAGACCTGTTGCCTTTGTTGGATCGACGCAAATAGTTCCACATTCGGTTGTGCAACATTTCTGGTAATTCTTGCAGTCGAAATCATTCGCGCATTTCTTGATTTCTGAAGCAATCAAATAATTTCAAGGCCATTGATTCTTCTCAAGGATACCTTTGCAATTGTATCCCGTCTGGCGAATGGGACATTGCCCTGGTTTCTGTGTCAATCGTGGGTGAAATGATTCTGGAGGATGATAAAATTAATAAGTGTGGGAAATATCGTTGAATGATTTTTGACGTGATGAATTCACTCATTACCACAATTCGAACGAGAAAAATTAGGCCTCTTGCACTAGTTACCCTCAAGTTACTCTTACCCTTTTGCAGAAGTTACCCCTTTTCTGGAAAATAGCACGTAGAGGAGAAAAAAGAGGATAACTTCTGCAAAAGGGTAACTAGTGCAAGAGGCCAAAAATGAACACATTTCGATAATAATAAGATCGTGCATAAGATTTCATTTGGGTCTTAGAAAAGATGAAACATTCATAAAGCTGAAAATACCAACCTATAGAAGAAGTTGATGATTCCGGATTCGAAGTGAATGGAATAATTGCATTGCTGATTTTGGAAGGCAGTGAACTGACTGCAGAGATGAATTTGCTGATCGGATTCTGGGCTGAAGATAAAAATATCACTTTGAAATTTGAAACAAATCGAACCTATGAATGGCAATATCGGTTTTTCAGCTTTAATCGGGAAACTGTTCAATGGAGCGACACATTCTCTTCCACAACCATTCGAGCAACAGATCAATCGACCTGAAAAGGAGGAAAGATTATTCCAGTCCAAATTCAGAAAAAGAATAGTTGAAATTTCGACAAAATTTGACGACAGATTTTAAAGAATTGAAAATAAATAATCACGCTTCAAAATGATGAAATGAAATTGGGGTACATAAAGACAGCGCAGCTAATCTTTCCAACCATAACTGCTTAATTTTCTTCGTTTTCTCCGACCCTCTATAGTTTCCCACTCTTTTCCCGTTATTTTCCGGAAGAGAGGGTGAGAGCTACAGTGGGCCGTTTTCCTCGTCTATTTTTCATTTATTTATTTTTTCGTCATTATATATATTTATTATTTGTGCATCAGAAACCCATGCTTACCTTGGCAATCCTCGTCCCTCTCACATCTCAGTGCACAGATTCCTCCCGCCAATCTCGGACAGGCAGCCCTTGTCGAATCTGCAATCCAACCCAATCATTCATTCATCATACATTAATTAGTCCATCCTCCTGCCATCCTTGCATGCAAGTTGTATGTTCCGTAGATCATCTAATTGTCTCTCTTTCTGTCATTGTTCTAGTTCTTCCTTCCTCTCCTCTCCTCTTCCTCACTCCCTCTCTCCCTCCCTCTGTCTGTCTGTCATTCTCATCCAATGACTCTATTCTTCTCCTCTCTTCTCTTTGACCACTAAAATATACCAGTCGCATGAAGGCAGAGACAGAGTTGGTTGTTAGCGCTGCAAGGAAAATTACAGTTGCGCAGAGGGAAATCGAAGCGAAAGGACGAAACGAAGTGAAGAAAGGGCAGGAAGGCAGAAAAATAGGAGAAGGAGAGACAAATGCAAACCAGCGATGAGCAGATTTGTACGCATTTCTAGAAGTTTGAGAATTCGAGGATTAGAAAGTCAACAAAAGTGAAATACAAGCAATGAATAAACCATGTGACTTTCACGATACTATACTTCATTTGTGCAGCATTATTTAAAACTTTTGTCTCGAATAATTGCATAATCTTGTAATTTAAGAAACTTTATGTCGTCATTATGAAAGAACTTTTCCTTCTAAAGCCTACCGATTCTAGGAATACACCTCGCTATAGCTCCAATGGAAAGACATGTTTCACCGACTGGACACAATTTGACCTGCAAAATGATTCCCCTCTTCTAAGTGGTAGTACGGTTTTATTATTCTTTACTTGGCATGGATCTATGGCACATGTGCAGATGCATTCGGATGTGATCGGATGACGGAGATAACCATAAACGCAGAGAATGTTGCAAGTGGGTGGACGCTGCAGACAGACGGGTGGAAGCCGCTGAGCTGGCACCTGCACGAGGGATTGCAGCACTGGTATCAATAGATATATCATATACACAAGCAGAATATATTCAACATTAGATAGATCTTGCTTCGATTAAATTTGTGATATAGTAGAGTTGGCTAATGAACAGCACAGTATTACATCATAGTCGAATTACACTTTCGACTAGGTATAAAATAGGAATCGGAATAGGGATTATTACTGTAGCAAAAATAAACAATAGGATTAGCAATCAATAATCTTTCTAATCGAACCGAGCAATAACTGTATTATGTGGCGTGCGTGAAATTCCCCTGTGTAACTTCGAAGTGTTTCCCTTTCGAAGGGGCGTGGTTTTGAGGGATAAAGACAAAAAGTCAGAAAGTCAGCAGTAGGAAGAGAGAAGACAGACAGACTGCCTGTAGATGGAAAGTGAGCGAAGGGGAAGGGATCTCGAGTGCACAGACCATAGACAGCAGGTAAATACTTAATTAGAGATGCTGAAGGCAGATGAAGTGATTGACTGCAGTGCAAATAGGGCAGACAGAGGGGGTGCAGTCGGCACAGAAGCACAAAATCTGCATAAATATAGGAGGATCAACAGGTTAACAGGGTTTAGGCAGCTTTAGAGATATTCATGCATTGGTAATGAATAAAACTTCTTTTAGAGTCACAAGATGCGATAAGTTTTTACTGTTACATATAGTGGCAGTCAACAGTTTGAATAAAAAATCATTTTAGCTTGAATGGTATAACATGTCATTTTAAATCAATTCAACTGAAACGGGGAATACCCATTGGTTATATTAAGCTGATAATTTATGTCGAATTTTAGACGATTCGATTCAAATTTACTCGATTGATGATTTATCCTTGAAATTATGTTTGTTCGGAAGCGTTTTTGAGGAAAATATTCAACTACATTTTTAATATACTCGAGTAGAGATAAATGAAAATGAATCATCTGCCCATTTATAATATAAAATATTGGCGGGACATAGATACCTGACAGTGCTAATTTCGAGAATTGTTTAAAGCCAAAATTTTCTGAAACAACTTTTTTGAAGTCTCCATAGACGATTTGTATAATTGGTATCAGGGGTGGGGTGGAACCGACTTTTAAAAAAATTCGGAACCGGGATTAAAATTTTTCGGACCATCGGGACGGGATCGGGATTGCCAAAAACGCCGGAACTTCCGAATTCGGGACTGGGATCAAGACTCCCGGCCCATCCCTGACAACGACTATCGTCGATTCTGCAGACTTGCACCCCTGACCAGTTTCAATGACTGGCCTGAAGTGACTAACACGGCTGTGAGGAATCAAGTCGCTGAGTTCTACAGAAACGTAAATGAGGTTGGAAACCGCGATTCAATTCATCAAGCGGACGTAGTGAAACTTTGCAGATCGACCTCTACGCGGGCAGAATTTTGGAGAAGCCGCCGACGGGCTCGACTATTGCATTTCCAATAGACCATGCTGCTCTACTTTCCCAGTGCCATATCTTCGCGCCTCCTTATAGTGCAGTTCTTTACTGTTTTGTGGACGTGGCTACAGGCAGCAGGTGGTTTTGTGGCAAAATGAATTACATATTCTTGTACAACTCGACGAGCTCTATCCGATGGTATAGGTTTTATTTCGAAGTTAGATCCCGGGGTCACACACTTCCCTAGTTAGTAATTCCTTTTAAATTTGACTTGTGTTGTTGCACCAAATCCGGCATCAAGGTTTGCATTTGAAAGCACTCTTGCGATTCTTCCATTCTTTCGTAAAATTTTCGATGCCGTTTCTCCTTTATTTCTCTTGATTAAATTAGATGATCTTATGTATCTCTGCTAAAAGAAGACGGTCATAAATGATGTATCCGAATGATAGATAAGGTGATAAGAAGAGTGGTCAGAGAAAAAACAAGGCTGATAAATGATTGAAATTCTTGCCAATGAGAGATCTGCATCGGCAGATTTAGACCCGCAGACGGGAGAAGGTCGGAAAAGGAAGGCTAATTCGCTTTTCTAACCCACTCGATCATGTTTCCCCCTTCCTCATTCCAATCAGTGACATATCTGACAAATATAGCCATACCTTTCTTTCTTTTTTACAAAAGAGAAATGAAGCTGCTTTGACCTTTAACGTTGATCTCGATGAACTGTTTGTGAATAGTTTAGGATATAACTTGTTTCTTTTATATTTGATCATCATGTTTTTAAAGATATCACAAACGTTCGCCTTTCTATTTCTCATGATAAAGAATTATGCATCTAATTTTTCTTCCTGATGATTTTTTCTCGAACTTACAATTCAAATAGGCAGGGATTTCCATAAGAATCTTTTATCTCATCGTACTATCTTTTATCGTCTTCCGTAATTGAAAAACTTGAAAGTCCTGAAAAAATCTCGAACTTTTAAAAATTGTCAAGTTTCAGATGCGAATTACATGGGTAATTCTGAATCTCTCACTGCATTTTATCGAGATTATTGAAGCTGGTCGGCATCCCCAGGTTGTAAATTACCCGATTCAGCCTCAAGTTCAACCTCGACCTTTCACCCCGCCCCCCGAATTTCAGCAACCTCAAAGTCTGGGCCTCGGACCTCCGGTGGCTTACGCTCAAAATCCCATTCCTCAATCTGGGTATCGAGAAGGTCCTCCAACTTATAAAGAAGGTCCAAACTTGGATTCTTATCAGATAAGGTAAAATTAAGATTTTGATAGTATGGAATTTTATGGAAAAGGAAAAAGAAATAATTTTTGATAATAATATGAAAAGTTTTATTTTGCGACAAAAAGATAAGGCTTTTGAAGAGATCTAAAAACCGGATCAAAATTTTCAGAAAACCCCCGCTATGCGCTTGGAACGTCACTGATACGGACGAAGAGAAGTTGCTGGGTAAGTTTTTTGCAAAAATGAGAAAAATCAGTTAAGAATGGAAAAAATCCGAAGAAAAATTAATGCTGAGGTTCGTTTCACTGAAAACTTGACCAGTATAATTAAATTCGAAAAGAAAATTGATCGCATGACAAAATAGATACTTTTCCAAAGATATATTTGAAAATCTTACAAAATCAAACTCAAACCTTAATCTAGTCTCATTTAACTTCCATCAATGTCAATTTAATTTCAATAATACTCTACTTGACTTAAATTTTTACTTGAGTTCCTATTTTTCTATTTTAAAATTCAGGTCCCGATGAGCCCTACCATACAATGAGAATTCGATGTTGTGATTCCGACCTTGAAGCGAACTTGAAAAAATCAATAAAACTCGGAATTAACGCTGAAAAATTGGGCGATGCGGCTAAAGTAAATAAATTAATACATTTAAAGAATAGTCGATAATTTTAAAATTCCAGTTCATCCAGAGAAGGGCCCAATTGGAGTTCCGAACGACTTTCGAAGTTATCATCACTGAGAGAAACTTCGCAGTCGCCTCGTATTATCATGGGTGCATGACATGCAAGATTATGACCGATAAGTACCACGTCTTGATCTATGAAACGCCCAATCGGGTAAGGAAAGATATCAAATTTTATATATGAAACTCAATAATTTTGCCATTTTCGACGATATTAAATAATGAAGGTCAGCTTTATTTACATTTCAAATTTAGTACGACCCATTTAACCTCGAATTCGAAGAGTGGTTCTCTGCTTTGGACGCTCAGGAGGACTTAGGATCAACTAAAGCCCTGGGAGTCAGAGGATATTTCCCTGACAAGCGAGAAGACCCCATGGCTGGAGGTAAGGGGTACCATTTTTGCTAAATATAATTGTTCCTGACTACATATTATCATTCTTTTTCTAACATATAGTTTGGAAAACTGGATTAACTTCATATTTCATAGTTTAGGTCATGAATCTAAAGAATTTTCCAAATAATGAAAGTTTACCGGGAATCAAATTATATTGCAATGTGTAGTAAAAATGGTTTGCATCCGCCATATTTTACCAAGAATTTGTAACACGATGAATTATGCAATTCTCAGATATAGGGAATTTCATTACGTAAGAAATCGATATGATAGTATGAACGCAGACAGGACTGGGATCGATTAAGATATGGGAAACGGGATTTCATATCCCATATATCTTTGGACATATCTGTTATTGCGTCATTTATATCCATTATCCTTGTCATGTTATCATTCACTTTTACAGAAGATTTGAGCTACCAGCCGCCGATTCAAAATCTCGACAACAATAAAAACCTCTTCAAATTGCCGGATAATCGTAATAATTTCAATTTTTTTAAAAATAAATTTAAATTTTAGCTGCACAATTCAAACTTAAGATAAATATTTTGACCAAATCGAAAAGTTCTAATTTCAGGCGCGAAAAACCACCTGAAGCCAAAATCTCTTACAAATGACAAGGTACCAGATAAGGTGGATAATGGAGAAACTCTTACGAAGAAGCCTAAGAAAAGGGTCCATCACAGAAAGAAGAACTCGGAAAATCGACGAGAAAAACGGCAAGCTGAAGACACGAATTTGGCTCCGATAATTGATGCCCCAGAAGAGTTAGAGGTGCTGAGTTCATCAACAAGTAGATCCTAAAATAGTTGCTAAGTTAAATTTAAACGAAAATTGTCTTTGACATTTCAAGTACATGATTTAGGCTAATTCGGAGTTTTGACTACTAAATATAATTTAGGAAGTCACTGAAGAGCCCTTGCCAGTCTCAACCCCGGTAACGAGAAGAAGAACCATCACTACTCATGCACCAAGGGCTACAGGTATCAAAATTTAAAAAATTGACGCTTATTTTAAAATAATTTAAATTTCAGCCCACATAGATTCCGCCATAGAGAGTGAAACTCGACTTTTTGATAATAATTTCACCGCGAACACGATTACTTTCGATAGATCACAAAGTCCTGTGGATGCTAATCTACAGGTAAAGATTTGTGTATTTTATTTAAAAATGCTGTATTTTAGGTCCCAATTGTAGCCACCGAAATCCTAGCAGCAAATGAGCGGAAGGGCCCTGATGCGGAACAGGAAGATAACGACAATTATCGGTGGAATTTACGGTTTCCCAAGGGGTCGCATTGTATTAAAGGACGAAGATCTGGTGTGTAATTACAAAATACTCTTTTCCAATTAAAATGGCCCTTTGCAATGACGCATACTTTTCTAGGGGTGGTCTTCTCCTCTTTTCCCCTTTAAAAAAATGGGAGAAAGAATGGGCCACGCTCACTTTATCATGCAGCATTGTTTAGTCTTTCTTGTTTACGAAAATATGTTAGTTCAAGAGATACAGTCTCGTTCGATATATAATTGAATTAATTAAGGCCATAAATGCTGTGATCGTGCGTTAACGCAAACAGTACGAGACGCTGTGACTGAATTATCGACCTCCCGCTGGTATGGAGCCGGAAGTGAAGGCGTCATTGCGGGAGTATAATAAATAAATAATTTCTGTGGTTAATTATTGTACTTGGGCAATTGACTTCAGAGAATCCAAAGAATGGCCCAACTACGGTTCGAGCGATCATACGAAGTTTTCGTGTCCAGACACGACTTTGCATTTGCGACATATCACGTGGGAAACGCTATTTGTCATCAGTTCTACAAGGAGTTCTACATTTTGATCTACGCAACGCCTAGACAGGTAATTAAATGGTTAATTAGACTACTCAAATAATAGCCCTAATTAAGTATGACGTTGACTACCAAGAGGCTGAGAATTACTTCTTTAATTTCGCTGAGAGAGAGAATTTGGGTTCAACCGAAATCACCCTACCTGAAATGAAGGACTTCCATACCCTATTGGCTATCGAGGCTGAAGGTCCTAGAGCTGGGTTCCCCGTGAATTCTCATTGCGATCAGGATCATAAGGGTAATTAAATAGCTAATTATCCAAATTAAATCACTACTTGCCCTGTTTAGGCTCGTATTGTTGCAATGTCCAGTTATTCAACTCGCTTCTTCGGGCGTATCAGCAGATAATTAGATTGCCCAACTTCCATCAGTACAATCTACGACAATTTTCAAGGGTAATTCAAAGTTAATTAAGGCAGTTAATTTTCAATTACGCTAATTAAGAGGCTCCAATGGGACGCCGAGGAGCTATTTCAACACTCTATGGAGGTTTTCGTCTCTTATGATGACTTTATCTTTAATGTCAACCATGCTAATGATTCAATCTGTAAATTCCGAGTGGATAAGTATTACATCTTCGCTTACACGACCAACTCGAATATTACGGTGCGCGATTTACGAAAGTTACGGTTAAAATAAGAACTGAAATTACAGTATCCTTTACACTGGCCTGTAGAAGTTGACCTGGGAGAGGCTAAACCTATGAATTGCCCTTCGGACTTGGAGAAATTAGATGGTATATCCATTTAAATATCTTTAATAATAATTTGAAATTTAGGCGTTATATGCTGCGATCGAGATATGCAATATGACATGTACAAAATCATCGACGTTGAGAAACAAAAGGAGGGCTTTAATCGGCATCAGACTCAATTTATGGCTACTGTAATGAAATATTCTAAATAAGTTTACTAATTTTTATTTCAGGCCATATTGCGTAAAATCCAGAGAAGATTTAACACTACATTCGAAACTATCTTAACGCCGGCAGATTTTATTTGGAAGACTGGACTATTCAGTGATAGGACATGCAAAATTGATGCTGGAATGTATAATGTCTTGGCTTATCAGACATCTTATCTGGTGAGTTAGTTATTCCAATTATCCTCATTTAATTACTCAACTATATTCATTTAATTAATAGTTGTCTTAATTATCGATTTAATTAGCCTCCTCCCGCTTCGGACTTCCCGCCTACAGAACAGCAATTGGCGTCTGCTATTGCTGCATTTCACGCTCAACAAGAAGCGGCCGCCGCAGCTGCTCAGGCTGGCGGTATTCTAATTTAATTTCTGATTTTTTAAATTAATCGAATTATTTTAGGCCAAGGAGCCGGACAGGGTCAGGGTCTGGGTCAGGGTCAGGGACAAGGGCAAGGTTTGCAGAAAAACATTGAATTTTATGTCAAAGACAGCCCTGAATTTCCTATTTTTAAAATTATAAACATTTTTCATAATATTTCAAATTAAGTTTCCTAACTCTTACCTTAAAATTACCGACTCTATTGAAATATTCTAAAACAAATAATTTAGCAACAATTAAATTTTAGGCCAAGGCCAAGGTCAAGGACAAGGTCAAGGACAAGGCCAAGGCCAGGGACAGGGACAGGGACAGGGTCAAGGAAACGCGGCTGCTCAGGCATAAAACATTAAATTGAGTGATTACGATATTCTAATTCCTTTGTTTAAGGCAGCAGCAAACCAGTTCGCGGCGGCACAGTTTGCTCAGGCCAACAGTTTTGCGATCGCCAATCAATTCGCCATCGCAGAGCCACCGATCGCACCGCCGCCGTTCTGTATGGAGATTATTCTATTTTAAAAACATAAATGAAAAAGCTGATCTTTATCGTTAAAATGAGAAATATTTTGATGAAATAGTCTACCCTTTCAAAGAAATATTTATTGAAGATTGTCCCAAAGCTGATATTCACTGCTAATCTTTAAAAAATTGAAGAGGCATTAATCCCTAAACTCAAAATCATATTTTCAGTCCCAGCCGGAGGTGGAGGTTTGGCAGGAGCGGGAGCAGGAGCGGGGGCGTGCTTCTCATCGGACACTTGGCTGACAACCCCGAGTGGCAAGAAGAGAATAGACGAGGTTGAAGTCGGCGACTTCATATTGACGACCAATAAGACTCACGTAATTCTTTAAATTATATTTTATTTTATATTTAAAATTTTTTAATGTAATTTAAACTACTTAATTAATTTTATAATTTATTATGTTGCATCATCCAGTAAGCTCTTGGAATTTAAAAAAAATTAGTATACCGTTTTCCTGATGCTATATATTATCAGAAGAGTGAATATGGCATTGAAGTTAGAGAGTTCTAATTCTAAATTTAGAGATCTTATTTGACGATCCAAGGTTTATCTTTAATTTTGAAAATATATTTTATTTTAGGTTTACTTTGCCCCCATTCTAATGTGGCTTCACAAAGAACCTGAAGTCAACGCGAGCTTCATCACGGTTATCACCGAATTTGGCAAGGCGCTAAGACTAACCGACAAACATTTAATGTACATGACTGAGTGTGAAGGTATTTATTTAAAAGTTAAATTAAAATCATAGTAATTTTAAGATAATTACGACGAATATATCCGTTTCACTCCGACAAAGCCCGTCTACGCTGATGAGTTAAGGATTGGGCAATGTGTCATTGTTATTCACAAGGTAATTTGATCTTTTAATATCATTAAATACAATATAGGATCTAAATCTCCTACTTAAAAAGCAGATATTTTATTATTAAATACTCTAATTTTCAGGGTCGTTTCCGTCAGCAAAAAATCGAGAGTATCTTTATCACCCAAAGAAAAGGCATTTATGCTCCACTAACGAGTAACGGAAGGCTAATTGTGAATGATATGCTGGCATCATGCCATAGCAATACGAAGGGAGTCATTATACAGTATAAATTTGCTGAGGTTTAAATTTAATGAAATTTAAAACTATAATTTTAATTTAATAGGTTTTCACATACGTGCGAAGGGCCGTTGGTGATTTCATCGGTGAATCTAGCCTTAATGAATTGGTAGGCTGGGTATTTATTTAAATAAAAAATCATATTTAAATTTTTATATTCTACATCTAATTTTAGGTACCTCTCCCCACCGGTGTCGATTTCTTATTAAGTATGGCGAAACTTGTCACCCCTCACTTTTTCTCGTGAATGAAAGTACAACACTTTAAATTATTGTCATATCTGATGAATTGTGCAATATACGCTTATTTGATTATTTATTTGTTGAAATTATTGTTATTTTTGGCTTAATGATATAATAGTTTATTTAGAATGTCTATTAAAAGGATATCGTTAAGCCATTCCACGAATAAACAGAACAACTATCAAAGGAGGTCCGGCAATTGCAAAAGTGTCCCGGATCCGAACCAAACTTATATGGTGGATACACCCATGGGCCCTATTCACAAAAATGGGGAGATCAGGCTCCGCTCCCAAAAGTGGGCGGGGCTACGTGGGGGCCAAAGTTAGGAGTTTTGATGATTTGACTGTAAACAAGCGGTATAAAGAAAACGTTTTTGCTAAAAAATATTTTCGAAAAACAGTTATCATTATCATGATCAGTGTGAAAAGCTGAACAATGTGTTTGAAAATCAGCCCGATTTGCGGACCCCTGTTTATACCCGCTTTGCTAAAACTTTGGTTTTTGCCGACATTCACTCTTAAGTAAACTTATTTAAATATTTGAACATTAATGTATGTTCGTTAAAATATTCGGGACATTCGATTCAAGTTTTATTAGGACGCTATGACTTGCTCCTCATTATGAAGAAGCTTTATGAGAGGATGAGAAAAATATCACAATAGCAAAAAATCCTCCCATTCCTACGAGTGAGCCGTTCATTGATCCAATTGCTTATGCCATGAATACCCATATGCAGACGCGACTTTTCTATGAACGCCTAACATTATAGCTCCACCAGCCATCATTTGCATTGACCACAGGAATTTTTCTTAATATTTGTCCCATTTTATGTGTATATCGTCATCAAAACTTTTTAAATTGCTAACGTTTGCGTGAATATTCATGCATAGCATTTAAAGGTGGAATTCGTTTCCGATATGAACACACTTTGCGACTGCGCTATCTCTGGGTGTGTTTTAAGAGTGTTAAATATGATGACTATCTTATGATGTTCATGAAAGTAAGGAAATTAGAAACTCAAAATATTCACGTTTTCAACTTTGCCCATTAATTCACCTGGTCTTATCATGATTTTAAGGTTGTGTTATTTTGTTCAAAATTACTATCGTCATCTTATTTTTGAATTATGCGAACAAGTATTTGTAACAATTCTTTGGGGAAAAGACTAATTGCTGAGCAAAATACATTTCATTGTTATTACCTTTACGTCCCTGAATTTTATGAGCAATTGCCAGATTTTTCTTTAAGAAATTATCGTAATTTATTGAGAGATCCACAAGAGAACGGCTATTTTCGGTCGAAATTTTGTCATATTTCATCCCGGTCGAGCTCTCGCCTGCCCATTTTTCACATTACAAAATCAACCCGATGGCGTGTTCACAAAATATTA
Organism: Diploscapter pachys; assembly: GCA_002287525.1. Taxonomy (NCBI): domain Eukaryota; kingdom Metazoa; phylum Nematoda; class Chromadorea; order Rhabditida; family Rhabditidae; genus Diploscapter; species Diploscapter pachys. The sequence goes on from LIAE01006929.1 coordinate 131,812, forward strand.
CCACATTTTACGCGAATTAACAGAAAAAAACTTCCTGCATTTGAATCGCTAACGAGGACGTATAGAGTTACGCGAATTTGCGAATTTACTCATTTATCCATTAGCACATTATTAATTTCCGCTTAGCGACTATGAATTATTCACTTAGAAAAGCTCAAATTTATGTGTTATAATTTCGGTATTGCTGCAATTAATATGCGATTCTTTCAATAATTCACTCGAAATTTTCGATATGTAGATTTCAAAAGATGTTCAGAAAATTCTTAAAGATTTTTTACTTTATTTTCTATAGATAATAAAAAATATAAATCTAAATAGTATAATCTTTTGAAAATACATCTTCAGATTAACATTAGAAATAATTGTGAAATCTGAATCT
>LIAE01006929.1:132200-156948 GCA_002287525.1 Diploscapter pachys
GATATTTTATAGTCTATTATTTTTTACGTTGTAACAATTAGCAGAAAAGGATATCTCACTATCAAAATGCATGCCTTCTGGCACTTTATCTTCCACCAATTACTTCCTCTCCTTTCTTCTCCTTCTTATAATCTTCTTCTCATTCACACACACACACTGAATTGACGAACTTCTGGTACTCGAATTCACACTCATGATAAACTCTCCATTCAACGCGTTTATTTCGGGAATTTTCAGAACATTTTTGAGTTAGCATTGTTATTTTTAAATTGCTTGTGTAATTTCTGGGACAAATTTGGATCCAGATTCCGGATTCTTCCTTTAAAAAAATTTCAATCTGCTAATTCTGGCAAACAAACATAAGATATCAAAGTTCTTCGTGATTTGTTGCGTTGACTCCATTTCTAGCAGCATTTATTCTCTTCGGCAATTGAAATATGTGCTTTTCCGTCTTTGATTCATTCAATAGGGGTTCATTAAAATCTCGTACATGATTCTTGAAATTTCATAGTTCACATTCAAATTCAAATTGAATACTAATGAATTTTCCCTGCAAAATATTTGCACGTCATAATTTCGATAGACGGGGCGGTGTTTATATGCCTCAAATACTCGATTCTCATTTTGGCCTCAAATTAGCAGCAGTCGATTTTATCACCAAATTCGCAGTCAGTTTTTGTAGTACTATATAGAGTAGGCTAATCCTCTTAATTCCGGAAAGGGAAAGGGGCTGATAAATTTTATAAAACGCATTTGGAATAAAAAAGCTACGTGAATAAGTGGACAAGTGAGCAAGCACGTTGGCCACTTCCTCGTTCATTCGCGGAATGTTTGAAATGCTCGGATTTAAAGGTCTTCTAATGTTTTGTGCTCCACTTTGTATGATGACGTAGTCCTTGAAACTCGACTCTTTCATTGTCATTTTATTTCCTGTTTGGCTGAATGAAATGTCCAATTATGGCATTTAGTGTGCTCCCTGCCCTACTGTTTAGTCATTTCAAATGGCAACTTGAATTCTTTGCGATCATTGACAAAATAGTGTAGAGAAAGATACCATACTCCACTCTTCTATGATCATTTCGCGAAATTTTAGCATTATAAGTTCACGAAAATTTCCCATCGTCTTTCAAACTCTCCTTCTATTCGATTTCAATCTAATTAGACTATCCTTTTTTGTTTCCCCACTGCAAATCTCATCCCCGGCGGCACTTTCTTCGAATTGTCAATTTGTCGACAGAACACATGGAATTGAGCAGATTAGATCAATTGCATGAATTAGGGGTTGCAAACTAAAAACAAAGACTCCATTTGGGAATCGAGCAGTGATTGTAGGGCAGCCAGTTCGGCAGTTTTGAACAGAGGAATAATTATTCCAGAAGGAATTTGCTATCCATCTCAATGCACGAGAAGAATGATATTTTCAATTGCTTACTGCACTGACTGTGAGAAGGGAATTGAAAACTTCTAGACGCTGCCATCACTCAAAATCATCGCGAAATTCCCCAGGGCCGAATTCGAAAATCTATAAGGAAAGGGGAAAGGCTGCAGACTGCAGTGCATTTGTGGAGACCGATGAAACAAATAAGGATATCAAATTATGCACAATATGTAATTTGCATCGATATCCAGAAGAAAAATAAAGTGAAAGAAGGCTAAAAATAAAAAAGAGAGCTCCGTCATCGATTCAACAGAGTTGAATGATTGTTAAGGAACAGATTATTTCAATTATCTTCGAAATTTCTTCTAACTTTGAATGTAATTCGTCAATAGGCTTCGAGTGATATGCTTATCTCAAATTTCAAAGTTTATGGTTTGTAATATTTTTTAGTGTGAATTGTAATTTTTCTATAAATCTTTGCTCACCTAGATAAAATATTCATTCAAAAGTAAAGATATATTTGAATATATATGACCATGCTTGTATGCTATGATCCCCTTTAAAATTATACACTAAATAATTTGTAAAATTGAGACCATTATTTTTTAACCTTAGTCAAAATGTCAAATATCATATTGCTTACCACCACATATGAATTTCCAAATTCCTAAGCGCCCAATTAAGGTTCACAATATAAGAATCGAATTGAGCTGAAAACAGACAATATCCGTGAGAACACTTTGCATTGCATTGCATATTCATGCTAAATTCGAAAACAGCTTTCATAGTTCGCCCAATTCTGCCAATTTTAGACAAGCAGAATGATTCATGAACTAACTGAAATTCAATCAAAAATTACTTCTTCAATCTTTCCGCCTTCACTCCAAATCTCTTCCTTGCATAGTTCATTTCGTTTCATTTCATATCGTGTTTAGTTATTTATTCGTAGTGATCTAGCGCAGTGGTTGCATGTCCCTGTCTAGAGCAGGGTCTCAAATTCGCCCCCACCTCGATCCAAACCGAGGGATTTAAGAAATGTTGGTAGTGGGTAAAACCACGAAAAATTCGCCTTAAATCCCTCGGCTGTTGTACCACACAACAATAGTCTATCCTCGGGACGGGCCACTAGTCCTGTGTGGCTAGGATAGGCCGGCTGTCCGATTACGGACTTGAGGAGGGTAGTCGACCCCACGTAGTGGGGAACAAGGCTAGGAAATTTTTTAGTTATTTATTCCTCGATTCGCGTTAGAGGAGCCCGAAAAGCGTACCTATTAAATGAGAATTTGATTTATGTTTTCAGATTGAACGTTTGGTTTGGCTCTGTCTAATTCGAGACGATCACTGATTATCCCACTACCCGGACCATATTCCAGCTATAATTCGTCAATTCCTTCCTAATCTTGCCTTCCCCTCCATCCTACGGCTTCTTCCCTACCCCCTCTCCCTATTCCCCTCCCTTCCCTTTCCTAAGTCCAACTCCTCGCTCCGCCTCCATTCATTCTCTTCAGCCTGTGGCCATGCGGTGTCTTCTTTACCTCCTATTTTCGCTCCTTCTTCTAATTGGATATTCAGTTCTGCAGGTATGTTCATGCTCATGTTCATGCTCAGGTGTTCATTCATATCATTGCTGTGCTTATCATTCAATAATTCATCCCGCGCCTTTTGGATGAGCATTGCTAATCGCGAAGACCATGTGTTGCACTCAAAGAAGCACTAGGCAATGGCATCACAAATGTGAAGAAGTTGGTTAATTGGCAGGGTAATTAGAGGGCCATAATGAGTGCAGAGTGCAAAGCTGCTACTCTCATTAGTTAAATTGAAACTGAAACAGAACTGAATGCTAGCACAAGTGTGAATAAGTGAATAGGACAAGTAGTTGAAAAGCATAGGAAACACATGCATGGGTGATGAAGATCAGGATCATATAAAGATCATTCACCTCAAATGATATTCCATTCACCGCTTTTAATCATTATATTGATTGGGCAATTTAGAATCTAATGTTAAAAATTATCAATAATTGCATAATATCGCAGTTACGCCTATCCGGTGCATTATTTCTCCAAACTAGAATAGATATTTTATCTAAGAAAGTCCGTTTCCTTATTTTTGTTAAATTTTGGCCGAATATGATGTTTCTGTTGAAAGAGCGGACCTCCTTTGCATAACCTTTCGTTTTTCACAAAGCATTTGCATAGATCAAGGCGAGAAGAATAAGCTGGTTGCCTGTGTTCGAGGTGACACAATCACACAAAAGAATGGGTTCATTCCCTGTGATTTTGGATATTTTCGAATTCAAATCCTCTTAAACCTTATCCCCTTATCCTTCTTTCTTTCATTGCTCGGATATTCCATTTGTCTGAGCATCAAATGTTTCTTCTTGTTCGCCTTCATCCTTTCTCTCCTTTATTCTTCACATTTCATTAGATTTCTTCGCGTGCCTTGCAAATTGAATCGTGCTTCGTTGCGATTGCCTCTTTGCCGCTGTGCCTCTGCCTCGCGATCTGTGCGAATTCAGTGATTTGCCTGCTTTTTTCGGCTGATTTGCCCTATTCCTGCCTCTGCTCTCAACTCTACCCTCGGGCGTCTGATTTTTAAATAAAAAGGCGAGAAAAAGATTATTCGCGCATTCTTTGAACATCGCAAAAAAAAATGCAGAAAAAGTGGGGGAAATAGCAATAAATTTGGACATTTCTCATCATTTACATCATAGTGAAATGTATGAATTTCAGATTGAGGCATTGGAAGTAAGGACATTCTGCAACGAACCACAAAATGAAGCACTTTGTGAGCAGCTGATTGAAGAAATTAGGAGGAACCAAAATGATATCAGTCAGCCTAAATTATCAGTGGTAAGTCATTTGAAGATACCTTTTTTAAACAATTAGATAGCTTTTTAAGAACCTCTAGATAAGTTTCTACACTTTATCCTTAGTAAGCTCGCTTCCTACGAATAGTTTCTTTGCTAAATTATTGGTTCGAAAAGGAGGCATTGATAAATTTTCAGCCCGAAAAACGTAAGCCTTCATTCGTTCGTTTCGGAAAGCGATCGGCAGCTCCATCGAGGGATGAGATTCTCCTGAGGCAAATGGCCGACTGGAACTAAACCACGATGCCTTGGCCGATGCTGTAAAATAGATCACCAGGCCAGTCAACCAGTGAACCAGGACAACAAGCAAACGCCTCCTCAACCAATCATCCCCTTCATTGTTCCGGATAATCAAAGTTGCGCAATAGACACTCAATCTCAACCCCATTCACTCTTTTTGTCAGATTCTATGTACTCGAATACAGACATTCGTATTGTTGTTGCTCAATCAAGTGATGCATTGCAAGAAGTGATGAAACCACTAGGGGATATTTGATGATTTGCTGCAGAAGAAAATGGGGATGTTTGCGTGTTGGAAGACCACTGACGTGCAGTTCTCGAGTGGAAGGATGAAATCACAGCGATCAGGGCCAAGTGCGGAATGACAGCAGTCAGCCAGAGTGAGCCCTGAGGCAATGGGAAAGTCGCACGACTAGCAGAACTCATTGCGAGAATTGGAGGGAGAATGGAAAGGCGAAATGGCAATCCATCGAGGGTGGAGGTAGTGCTGCTGCCATGATTTATGCCCGCACTAGCAATTCCGCAAAGTAACAACGAACAACCCGACAAAGGCCGACGCATAATCCTCATTGAAAAATCACTACAGCGCAAGCAGATGAAGTCATTCCGTAATTCTGGCGATAAATTTGGAAAACATTTGACTAATATTAGGGTTTAGAATTGTAGTGTCTTATCGATTCAGAAGCAAGCAAGAATGAGCTAATGCACTCACTCGGAATCTGATATCGCTCGATCTCGAACAATCTCTATTCTTTGTGCTCGTAAATTACTTGTGCATTTCTCACGAAGGCTAGACTTACTCATCAGATAAGCGGAGTAATAGAAAGATCATGCAGTAATTGGCAGATTGTGCAGATTCGTATAATCAAGGCAATTATCCAAGCCCTACTGTTAGCTTTTAGAATGCTGTCATCTTCGATATCCTTTTTTGTATTTTGAACGTGGCAATGAGCCTCATTTCATCGCCAGCGTATGTGTGCATGTGTGTATTGCCTATCTGCTTGTTTTCTCGCCTCCTTCTGCAGTCATTCCTATATTCTTTTGCCTCTCATTCTCTCTATTACCTTCCACCCTAATTTTGTGCGCTGAACATGCATTTCATATTTTATTTTATTTGTTTTTGAAAATCAAACGAGTAAGCTATTTGAAGGAAGCAAGTTTGGTGATGATATGTTTACGTACCAGTCTTTCAATTGAATAAGTGATATGATTATGCACTGGGTCTTCACATAATTCTGCGCAAGGATTCGTATTTTCTCAGGGAAAAACCCAAAATTGGCAATTTTCTGAGATTTAGATACAAAATACGGTGAAAACGTTCTATGCAATCATAAAACAATTATACGGTTCCTGAGTTGTTTAGTAAAGGAACAATATTAAACTTTCATGGTAAATTTGCACGTAATTATACAACAATAGTCAAATAGTTATTGAGAAATGATCGATTCAAATATTGATGGGCTGACTGAGCAAATCGGCGACCTGTTGATGTGAAGCATGGGGAATTGACAGGGGAAGGATGAATGAGAGAAAGCCATTCGTAGGTAGATCACCAACTATGGACAGCTCTAAAATTGTGCATTTTCAAAATAATGATTTTATCATTATTTAAAATAGTTAAATATTCCACATAAATTTTGAAGACCTAACTGTGTGGCATAATAAATGATCCACGTATAAGCATCATCCTAGCAAAAGCTAAACTAGGAATACTATGGTGCAAAAATGCAAACTCAAAGAATGACTAGATACTCGTACCTTTTTCCATTCATTCAGTTTATAATGTAGCCCTATTGTTGGCCGTTTAGGCATTATTCATTAAATTTGATGCATTTTGTTTTTATTACCTATGGCTGCCAGTTGAGGGACAGCGGCAGAAATGTGAAGAGGAAGTCGATTGGCGAGGGGAATTGAGATGGGAATGGCTGTAGCTGTGGCTGTGGGTGCAGACGGGAAACGAGCAGAAACAGAGGGGGAATGGGATGATGCGAGCCATTCTCGGGCTGAACACACACTCAGCACCAGATGAGCGTTCACGATACTACATCCATCTGAAACGGATAAAAACACACTATAAATCTTTTTTTTTCGGAATAATTAAGAGGCAATAAAAGGCTAAAAATTGCAGACGCAATAATTAGCACATTTTAGCAAATGTGTTTCCATTTTATGCAAAGATATTTCGGGTTATTCGAATCTACCGACACATTTCTCTTCTCAAATTCTCGGGTGACGAAGATATGTCAATGCGTAAAATATCAGTATTCTCTATCATGTGAGAGTTTACTTTAGAAAAATGTCATTTTGAAACAATAAAATGATGTGCAGGTCGAATTACTTTCAAAATATGTTCACTCAGACTCCGATGATGTGTGTTCGCAGTGTTGGGAATAGAACAGCGCAAATATCAAAATTCTCACATATTTGATGATGAGTGAATGTTTTATATTTTACGGAAAATGGAATGAAATAAATTAAAAATATCAAAATTCTTACCATCTGAATTTAATTCCAAATCTTGTATGCTTTCATCATCATGGTCTTGTAAATCACTAATGTCCATCATATTCTTGCTATCTTCGGCATTTCCCATTATTTTGCTCGTCTTCTGATTAGTTCTGAATTTTATAAGTAGTGCTTAGTTTTCCGTATTCTTTTCTACTTATTGCCAGTGATCTCCTTGGGACTCTGCAGCTTCTTCCAATGCGCCTTCTCAACATGTGCTTTGTCGTCATTCATCTCCTTCTGGCAATATCGACAACTAAACCATTTCCATTCATCTGGCCACTCGTTTCATTACCCCTAATCACTCCCGTTTATGTGGTCTGCCAGTAATCAACTAATATCACACTTCGGCTCACTTGCAGCAATAATTTACGCAGAATTGTTTCGTAATACGTTTGGCAATAAAATATCGCGCGGTTTCATAACTCTGATGTGTGCAGTAACGTTGGTTTCTAACGGAGCAGATAAAAAAATATAGCAGCGGACAAAAGTATCGGATAACCCTATCATATCTGCCCGTATTGTCAGCCATTCGCTCATATTTTTGCAGTTTGGATGGAGATGAAATTTGACACAAATAAGGGCATGTGTAAGACCTACAAGTATGCCAGGTTTTAACTCAATTCGATGAGTACATAACATAAGCCTGAATTGAACGTCAAACAGATACTTTTGTTCGCCACTGTAAATACATTTTTCCAATATGTAAAAAAAAATAGAAATATTTCACCTATCCTTTACGAAATGATAAAATAATCAAACTTACACATCTTTCGAATGCTCGTTCTTGATGTGCTGTTTCAATTCAGTTGCACTCTTCATTCCTTTTTCACAATTCTTACATTTCCAATCATGGCAATGCTCCTTCTTCAGATGACGTTCCAACTGAAATAAAAAAAAACATTGTATTTGTAATCATTATGAAATTGAGAGTAGAAAGAGTAAAGATAAAAAATAAAACTTGAGGATCATAACAGCAAGGAAATTTTCTACTTGTAACTTGATAGGTTAATAAATTTCTTTACCTGAATTCTCTGAGCGAAAACAGATTGACACGCGATGCACAGAAACGAGCCCAGTTTGTTGCATGAACTTTCGTGGGATCTGAAGACAGCTTGTGATAGTTTGAAAAAAATGATAGAAAATAACCTCAATAGACTTTTATTTGAGAAAGTAGCAGAGCAATTTGCACAGACATGAGCCTCTTCTCGACATCGCATCGAGTGCTGCAACAGAGCTCGTCTGCCCTCAATCGTCTCCTTGCAGCGATCACATCGAAATATTGCGTGCACTCCCTGAAAATGTATTATTTGCAAAACATCACTCAACATTTAGACAGACTCTTGAAATTAAGCGAAACAATACAGTAAAACAAATGCATATTTAAAACTAAAATAACGAAGATCAGGTTAAATAGGGTGAAGAAAATGCGAAACTAAATTCAAGCTGCTGAAGCGATAATCGCTTTTTACGACGATCTTCTATGTGATTTTACGAAAGAGGATGGAAGGATAATTTCAATAAAATTATGCGATAAGTTTTTCACCTCTACATGTCGATTGAGGTCGAATGAATTGTAGAATGAATTTCCACAGTGAGGACAGGGGAACAGTTTGACAAGTCGCGAGCAAGGAATTGATGCTTGAGGAGTAGGAGACGAAATACCCGTAGATGTGGAAGGATTATTGATAATTGCATTTCCTGACGATGTACTAAACTTGATCAGGATAAAATGTCAATAAATCAAAAAATACCTTTTCCCATTAGTTTCTGATTTCAAATTCAATGAAGATGAGTCTTCATCTGGATGTTTTCTCGCAATATGCCTTATCATATGAGCCTAATGAACTATTGAGATTCTTTGATAAATCAAGGACTGATCAACCTTCTGGACGAATTTCTCCTGGCAAAATGCACAATTCCATTCCCTCAAGCCAAGATGAGTCAATTGATGTCTTTGCAAATGAGATAAACGGGGAAACGTCTCAAATCATCACTCAATATAATCAATTTCAAAACAAATTCCAACCTTATCACAAAGAGAGCATGTCAAATGCCGATTGCTCAGTTCGGGTTCCACCCGATTGGTGTGCATTCGAGCAACATGTTTCGTCAGGTACCTGAAAATTTCGACTTTATTGAGTGGCTAAGAAGAATTAAAGAATGAGTTTATATTGATATGCAAATCGATACGGGAATTGTTGGTAAATTTTCTTTAATCTTTCACTTCATATATTGTTATAAAAATCATGACATCCTTAAGCCATCATAATGACATTGCACATGTAAATTGGTACCTTTTATGAGTGAACTTCTTGCTGCATTGCTCGCAATTGTGCACTACCATCAATAAATCTAGTCTAGTCTAGAGCCACTGAAAATGGAAATATTTTGTTAGGAACTATTTCTGAAAGATAGCGACTTTCGGTGATTTGATTAACCGATTTACCATCGAAATTTTTCAATATAAATCAAAGATAAAATTTATTTCCAAAATGAAGAGTACAAAATTATGACCGTTTATAGCAGAGGGAAATGCAAAATGTAAATGTTGATCTCAAATCGTCAGGTAGTTGAAATATCACAGAGAAGAGGCAACGGAATCGGAGTCCTCGAAATCGATGTTCACATTCTGGGCCGAGTTCTGCAACTCGTTCAGACCGGATACGGACTCCAGTACGAGGGGATTGTTTAGCACCTGAATATTGAAAATAGGTCGAAGAAAAAAGAATCCGATATTTTTCAGTTTTTAACAAATTCCTATCTTCATAGCTATAGAATGAGTGCACAAGTTTTCTAGTTTTTAATTGTGAGATAACGATAGATTTTCAACTATTCATTTCAATTCCAAAAATTATTAATTGTAATGTAATAATGAAAAATAGCAACAAGTAAAATTAGTTAAGATCGTCAAATAATTCAGTTTTATTTTATTTTGAAAAAAATGCTTACCTGTTTCAGAAATCCAATTCTATCATTCTCGTAAGCAGTTAACACCGAATCTCCACATGCAACGCATTTTGAGAATTGTCGAACGCAGGGAGTCAGCTGAAGAAAATATTCACATTTCTTCTATCGTCTGTTCCCGTAAAAATAGCAAAGTTGGGAAAAAAATTGAATGCACTATTAAAGTGCATAACCTGACGACAAATGTGTATCTCCACTCCTTCACTAATCCGGAGCAGCCGAATTCTTCTTTCACCTTCAAAATTTAACTGTTTGTTTGATGAAGGATTTAAGTTTTGATGGAGATTAAGCATTCGACTGCTACGAAGAAGTGAGGAGTAGAAATACAGACATTTGTCGTCAGACTATGTGCTCTGATGATGTATTCAAATTTTGTTCAATTCCGATTTTTTCGGAAACGGTCACGTCGCGAGAAACAAACGATATGCAATGAAATTATAGTAAAACCTGTTGGAATTTGAAGATGAACCCGCGAATTTGGTGGGGAGTGGCGCCGAACAAAGAGGACGAGTCGTCCTGCTCTCCGATGCAGGCGGCTGCTTCGGAAGGACTCTCTGCCTGCAGCACCGAGGCAACCAACTCAACCGCTGTTCCACTCGCTATCATCGACAGACCGGGACGAGATACCTGAAGAATCAATCATATATTATTCGAAAGAAGGCATTCCACGTCCTAAGCAAATATGACTAGACACACTTCTACGAATTTTCTGTCTGCCTAAAGTTATTTGTTTCAAATAAAGAATATTTCAGCCAGCTGAGTAAAATTTAGCGATAAAAGAGTCTACTTTTCGAGAAATTCAAAATTTTAATCGAGTGTTGTTTTGTTAACTCGAGTAAAGAGTATGTCAATCAATGTCTTATTATTTTAAATTTTCTGAAAAATTCACTCGAGCCAAATTAGTGATTTTTATCATTTAAAAAATTGTTAAAAATGACCGAACCGTGCACTGCTGATCGAGTGTCCTGTCTGCGGTGGAATTTCCTGGTGCCGTCACATCAGAACAGAAATAGCAGGCCAAATCCGAATAGGGAATGTGGAGAGAAGTTGGGGAAGACGAAGATGAGGGGGATTCTGAAAAGTGGAAAGATCAGCTATTCCTCGTGTGGATGGAAAATCAAGTATAATTTAGGTCAATGTGAGGAGCAAAAGTATTCGTTTTCCATTTGTTATCTCTAATTCTTATTATGCTTTTGCAGATTGCAAGTTGAAAAACGAAACTAAATAGTAATAAATTATCTTTTCTAGAAAAAGATAAACAATATCCAAGTACCTTCGGATGATGATTCCTTCTTGCGAATTCCATGTCGAATAACCACGTAATTGTCGAATCCGAGGGCTACACTGTAGGCAAACTGAAACTTGTCGAATCTTCCAACGAACTGATACAAAACCTTGCCTTAGAATGTCGATTTGCAAGTAAAGTAGGCAGCCAACGTGCTTCTCGGCTGTCGAGGGCAAGGAAGAGCACATCGTGGGAGGAAATCAAGTCCTCCAATTGCTGAACGGTCTGCTCCAGCTGGGGGGTATCTGAAATTCCCTGGGATTAAATGAAAAAATATCTATTGCGGCGAAATTCAAATGCTAAGTAGCCCTAGAATTCCGTGCAGATTTCATAGAACGATTTTCTTCAATGATTTTTTACCTTGATAAAAACCGAATAAAAATGAAATATTTGGTGATTATGTCGAGATAAAATCCGTATTTCATTGGGCATATTTTAGCATAAGCTATACCATAAAACTAATGCTAGAAAGAACTTCGAGAAATATGAACGTCTGTTTGATTTTATGAGACAGGTATATAAGAAAAGGTGAATTTTAAAAATGACAAACCAACCCTTCTCATCGATAGTATGCCCGGGCATAGGCACAGTGAGATGATGCCACTCTGCCTGCACACTCGGGAATATTCTCTTCAATGCATCTGCTGCGACTTCGGCCTTCTTCCGACCATTCTGAGCGTCAGAAAACTCAGACAACGACTGTCTAAAAGATTCAAATGATTCTGCAAATTAGAAAGCCGCATTGGGTTTATCACATTTCATCTCGTGTTGCTATGAAATGTATGGTTATAGCGAAAAAATAATTAGTTTTTCTACAAATGCATAAATTAGTTGAGCATTCAGCAGCAAGAAATTTTATCTTGAAAATTAGATAAAAATTTAGGAAAATCAAAACTGTCTTACCTGACAGGATTACTGTAGCTGACGAATCCATTATCGATGAATGTTATTTGACGAACTCCATAGCCCAACAGACATCGCGCGATGTTGCAGCCAAGAGTGCCTGCTCCGAATATCAAGAACTGAAAAAAATTCTTCATTGAGGAAAAAAAACAAGAACAAAACCTTGGTCTGCTTGAATCGTTGAATTTTCATGTCAGGAACGAGTCTCCATTTGATGAGAGAGACATTCAGATCTACTGCCTGGTCCATCAGTCTGGTCGGGTCGAGGTGGTCTTTGAGTTTGACGACGCGAGGTCGCAACTCATTCTGAAAATCTCGTTCCCAGCCAACAGCAGAAGGAGTTTTTCCGATCTGAAACAATAAAGAAAATAACAAGTCTGATGAATATTCATTTCAAATAAAGTTCTTGAAAAGAACATGACAAATACAGAAATGTTAGCGAGACGAAAAAGTTTGTACTTCAGAAGGATAGAAGATTGTTGTTAAAACTTTTCAACGAACTCGATAACTGAAATCCAAAATAAAAGCCTACAGGAGTTGGAGTCCAAGTGAACTCGACCAGTCGAGATGAGGCAGAGGCGCGGAGAGATAGAATTCGGACTGAAGTCCACTGCTGATGGAGAGTGGCGATAGCACACAGCACATTGCGGAATGGCCAACCAACTGAGGCATCGACTGGGGATGGATCGCAAATAACAAGCTGAAACGATGTTATTTTTGAATAGAAACCCTTTCAGAATTCTAGAAAAAAAATTATTAATTTCCAAAGTTCAAGATAATTTACAAGGGAAACCCTATCACTGCGTTATTTACAGAATCGGCTCATATTTTCAGGGAAAGTCATTTCGAGCATGTTTATCGTGAATACCAGGTCTAAAGGTGCTGAGCGTTCACCCTAATCCAAGAGCAATGGGTTGAGACCCTCCCTTTTATAGCTTTGCTATTGCAGCGAATAGTAACGAAATAGCCGAAGCTTGTTTCACCATGTATGCTAATTTTTCATGTAAATGCTTATAATGCAAAGAAAAGAGGCAAACGCTGGCGGTGCCAACTGCTGGAAACAGGATGAACAGCCCTTTTGAATCTAATATTCACGATCGGGATATTCAAATTGATTCTTTCTGAAAATATGAGCCGATTCTGTGAGTAATGCATTGATAGTTTCACTTATTAGAAGAAAACTTGAGTAAAATCCTAAAATAAAATGATAAAGGAATGACACAACTCACAATGCAGTCAGACGAAGACTCGCATTCTGTCAGTTTTTCGATAGACTCGAGCGAGGTTCCTCGCAGCAGAAACAGAGGACAGTTGTTTTTGCTCGAATATTCCAGTAGCGGGGAGACATCTTCTGTGTAGGGGGATATCTGAAAGTGGATTTATTTTGACCATGATATCTTCTTTCACATGGAAATATTGTCGAGTGATTGAGAGCAATGAAATTGATCATTTTCAAAAATTTTAACTCTTTGACAGTGTATACATAAAACTAGGAAAATAATTATGATTTTGCCCAAACACCTTCAGAATGGAAAATTACTTGAAAATACCTTCTGCATGAGATTGCTTGGATAGACGAGTGCAGTGAAGCAGTTGAAGTAGTAGAAGACGAATTTCTTGAGGTCGGCAAAGACGGTCAGGTGGAAGGAGAACAGGGAGGAAGGGTTTTGCAGCCAGGTTCTATTCAGGCAACTCGACCAAATCTAAAAAGTAGAATTCATCAAAGTCAGCTGTACAAATTATTTCTAGTTTTATGGTACTAACACTAAGAATGATAAAATTAGGAAAAAAACCTGAGCAGCAGAATCATTGAGAATTGCCTTGCGATGTGCCATTTCATTGAAGGATTCGATTGTGTTGTAGACAGTGATCAGACCGGAATAGAAGGAAGGCACATCGGAAAGATCGAAGGAATCGTGACTGAAGGCTGCTCGACAGCGGTCGCCAATCGAATCGTCTGCAAAAGGTCCTTAACTGGATAAAGAACTCACGGGGTTCGAGTGAAGCATTCTAGTTTGCAACGAGTCTTTGAAAAGAAATTTTGATGTGAAAATTCATCAGCTTGCAAACTCTTCTAAAATATCCAGCGATTGACTCCCAGAATTTCTCATCGGACGATCACAATCAGTGGCTATATGTTACAAGATTTAGGGGAAAAATCTTTAAATGAATCCGACAATAAATATAGGAAGCGACGGAAATCAATCAACAATTTTTCAAATTAAGAAAAGCAAATTTACAAATTCCGACTGATGCCCGAATTCTCCGCGGCTGTTCGTCCAATTTCCACTCGTTCAGTTTCAACTCCATCAGTCGCTTCCAGAAAGTCGTGTCCGCGAGTGTTTCAAAGGGAACGAACGAGGGCGGCTCCATTCCGATTGCCTGCAAAAATCACCAATTCAACACAAATGGCACGATTCAAAATATGAATGCAGCTGATCAACTCGTTTTGCAAATCGACACAAAACTACACACGAATTGTCTATGATTCTCCAGTTTCGATTTATTTCTTAGGATTTCAGGTAACACAAGTAATAAAAGAATGGAATCCAACGGTTGGGAGAGAATGCGCGCGGGTGGAGAAGGGCCTACCCACACCAATTTAAAATAAAATAATGTAAGAATTCAAAAAAAGGAAGGATCAAATGGGAATAAAATAATCAATAAAAATAAGATAGGTATTTGGATAAAACATCTTAGTGGAAATGAATGAAATCAAACACGAAAACAACTCAATCGAAATGGAAAGAAGAGACCGGAGTGAGAGTTGACCATCGAATTGGGAAGATGGAGAAGGGGAAGAGGGATGGAAGGGGACTTGCAGATAAGGGGAGGGGGAAGGAGATTCGCCTGCACGGCCCATCACATCGCGTACTTCTGAGTCCATTCCCTCGCCAACTGATTGTACCTGCAAATTTGAAGAGCATTAGATATTGTGGAGGAAATCGAATGTTTCGGTAATTTAGCATTGAAACTTGTACGATTTTGAATCGATATAAAAATATGCCACAAGAATTTATCAATTGACTGATCAACCAAGAATTAGTTTTTCGCCGAAAGTAGGCAAAATCAGGGATGCCCCAAGACTTACTCGTTCCCGTTCCCATCCCAGATTTTTAATAACTTTTCCTTTCCCGTCCCAGAAAAATCAAATTTTGAGCACCCCTGAGCAAAATATAGACGAAAACATCGCCGTAATAAATCGGCGTGAAGTATGCAATCAGAATTGCTTGCAGAACATTTTCAACCTTGGAAGAACATTTGCTCGCTGTTCTTGGGCTAAAATTCAGTATTTTCCAATTTTCACGCCTTTTGTAAATGAGCTTAGGCTGCTTTTCATCAATAAGAGTGAAAAGTGAATGATAGAGTAATTGTCAGCCAGTCTTACAGACACAGCTGATTGCATATTTTCAAATTTGTGACTTTTCATTTTTTTAAGTATGTACCTGTCACGATCGGTCTTATAAATTCTGGCAATCTCGGGAACGAGAGGGTCGTCGGGATTCGGGTCGCACAACAGGGAGCAAATCGACAGCAGGACTGCAAATTCATTCATTGATTATTCTATCTTAGTAATTTTCTTACTAATTCTCTTCAAGATTGTTCGAAATAAAGAATAGAAATTCCGACCAGACTTGGGAAATTCCGAACAGTATGATATGCAATAGTATTCCTTATCGAGGGAGAAGAAAGTACGTTTTGTTCCTTCTCGTGTTAAAATATACTATCTTTCGATGTGGTTAACTACGGTTCGAATTTTCCCAAGTCTGATGAGACTCTGCACTTTTGTCAGTTTTCAAAGCATTTTTAAAAGAAAAACGATATTTGGATAATTATCCTTGGTAATTTTAGTTTGGAAGATTGCTACACATATATGATGCACTTTCTTTTATAACATGTTCAATAGGAACAAACCTTTAGAAATAGTGAGCGCTGGACTCCATTGCGATCTGAGAATATCCAAGCAAATGCTGCCATTCGAGTTGATATTCGGGTGATAGATGCGGGTCGTGAATGCAACCTGCAATTCAGCCACTAAGGAGTTTGTTGAGCTTTAGAAGGAATAAAAATGATCGTTTAGGAAGAGCATGACAAATTGTCACTACCAAAAATAGACGACATTCTGATTCCAAAATGTTTAAAATTCTATTTTTCTTTCCTGATCACGGACAATCTCAACATTGAAGCAATTATTCTTTGATTTTAGAAGAAGCTGTCTGGCTGTAGAATGCGTTGCAGACTTGTAACTTTTGTGAAATTTTGAAATCCGCATCCGACCCACACTCTCAACTCAACCCGTATCTGACCCGCAAAAATAGCGATCCGCGGGTACAGGTCTTTTGGAGAAGTCTGGTTGGAAGCCCTTTTTCACAAATCGGTGAGCGAAGCCTTTTCGAATTTGCAAATTTTAGTGCATAGTGCACACACAAGAAGGCGGGGCATGTCTGTTTTCCCGTTATTTCAAAACGAGAGCAAGTGGACGATTTCCCGTCTTATTGTGTGCGTGCACCATGCGCGTTAAAATTTGCAGATTCGAAAAGGCTTCGCCCATAGATTTGTGAAGGGGATCTTCCAACTGTAACTGCTCACTCGACTTCATCAAATAACGCCGATGAGTAGCACCTCATCCATCTAAATGTCATGCTTATTCATTCACAATGAGCAGCCGCAGAGCCATCCGCCTCTCCAAACTAATTTAAAGTTCGTCGAGTGAGTGAGTCATCAGCATTTATCGATTGACCGATATCAATTCTCCAGCTTATCACTGCCATTTCCTTTTTCGAGAATATTTGGAAATACAAGGCAACATGACGACATGTAAAATGAGAAATTGTGGTAAAGATTTGAAAGAAAAAAAAACGTATCCAACAATTCCTCATTTTCAACGACATTTATTTGGATTGTTGTCATGTTGTCGTCTTGTGCGTTCCAAATTGGCCTCGACGTGCTTACCTTGGGCGGTTTGAAGGGGTAATCAGTGGGGAAGTGAATGGTGAGGAAGAAGACTCCGCCCTGGTAGGGAGACTCGGGAGGACCCATGATGGTCGCCTGCCAGTGGAAGAGGTCGTCGCCAACCGGACCTGCCGAGCACTGTGCCGGGGGGTCCCTGCCGAGGTCTTGCAACTCCTGCGAATTAGAATAAAGATGAAATTCTAGTTGAACTTCGTATGGATTGAAGTCGAGGGGATAAGAAGTGTGACTGCACAATTTGCTGATATTTCAAGCACTCAACTAGCAAAATCGAATCGGACAGAAGTGTCTGCCTAAACACACCGATGTTGGTTGAGCAAAGATATCGATTTTCATCGACTAAAATCGAAAATGAATGCTTGAATATCCCAAATTCGTGAAGCTTCGCAATCACGCTGCTCAAGTTCCGGTTTGATGACACTCACCTTCTGGATTCTCTTCAGAGCCATTCTGTGTGAGTGAAAGATGTGAAAATACCCGGATGTAGGAGCTGAAAATCGATAATTTCATAAATTGCACGACGAAAATGGTGAAATAGTAAGACGAATGACGCAACACTGAGAAGAGGGAGGAAAGTAAAAATCGATAACGAGAAATGGGGGATGGGGGGAGATGAAACAGAAATACGGCCATAGCAACTGTTCGTGAAAGGAAAAGAGGAATAAGTGCAGTGAGTGCTACAGATGAATGAAGGAGAAGGGGAACGAGGATGGAGCGAAGCAGGATGAATGCTGAATGATGTGGGGAGAACGGAACGGAACGGGAATGATTGAATCGACAGACACACAGAGACAGAGACACTACACAGACAGGAGACAGACAGAGCGGCCTAAATTGGGAACGACAATGCAGAGCACCGTCTGTCTGGTCTGCAAGACTTCTGCCAACATCTCACCCATCCAACTCCACTTATTCCTCCATTACGGTCCTCATTCAATCACATTCTAATGCCCAAAATGAAAACGTAGACGGGCGATGCACCCAGTGCTTCTCTCCCCTTTCCTTTCCTTTCGTTTCCTTCTCTCCTTCTCTCTACCCTCCTTCCTCCTCGTCTTCTCTCCACTTCAATCAATACCTCGCGCTTTTCTCAGTCTCAGGACACAGAGGTCGTTCAGAAACCGAAGCGACCAGCCACCAAGCGACGCTCAAATAAGCCCAAAACCAGACGAGTTTACGAAGAACATTTTGCGAGATCGCCACCTTTCGATTTTTTGAATGACCATTCATGAAGTATCACATCGGACACATTTTCCCACCCCCACCAGACACGGAATTTCAAAGTTCGAGATGAAAGGATTAACAAAAAAGATCGATAAATCGAGATGAAAAAAATCAAAGTCGAAAAATCGAAAGACAGTTGTGAAAATGGCGGAAATGAGATTGCAATGGCGCGCGATTTTCATAACAAAGTGGTTGGTGCGCTTTGCAAGTTGCATTTTTCACAGAGCCCTCAGGCTGATATATGAGCAATTGATGTTCGAAGCGAAATTTTTATAAAGAAAGATTGGCTGGGATGTGAACAAGGCTTTTATGAAGAAAAAAAATTTTCAAACCGAAAAAAGCACAAAACTGACCTTCAAAATGAACACATTTTCACTAAAAATTCGGCTTCTAGACAGACATTTTACGCTGCTTTTTGCACACAGCCATTTTATCGGAATTATCGTCGATCTAGACTGGATTTTTTGAGACATTCGGAATTTGAAGGGTACTTCCTTCCCAAATTTGGCACTCAAACTACCACGCTTTTACCAAAAACGAATTGTTGCAAGGGTGCAGAACTCGGGAACTCTAATTTTTCATTTTGTTTTATCTTTTTCGACTTTTTAAAATTAGATATGCGTTTTGGGGTTGATGACAGTTTAAGACTATAGTGGTAAGGTGTCATGTAAGATAGATCGATAGAAAAGAAGTAAGGGATACTTCTAGAACGATCTATACAATAATGGAAGGAATGAAAAGATGGATTGGAAAATGGGGAAGGAATTTGAAGAAACGATCGAGTCATTTTTGTGCTGATAGGGAAATGAAGAGATGGGGAAGTATTACCGTTATCGATCAGTGCAGAACAGGACACTATTCGATATGATTGCGAAGCTTATCGATAGCTGATTTCGACTGGGTCTTTCGACCTTCAAATCGATCACCCTTGAACGAATTTGATAATCGCGTGAAACACGTGCGATTGATTGATTATCGATAGAGAACGTGATAAAAAAAGTTCATTTTCA
Source organism: Diploscapter pachys (assembly GCA_002287525.1). Classification (NCBI taxonomy): domain Eukaryota; kingdom Metazoa; phylum Nematoda; class Chromadorea; order Rhabditida; family Rhabditidae; genus Diploscapter; species Diploscapter pachys. The sequence continues at coordinate 151,550 of LIAE01006929.1, forward strand.
ACATTTTGTCTAATTACTGCTGCCGGATGGAAATTCTCTTCAAATTTTAAAGAAAGTAGAAATAAAAATTGTAGCAAAAATCGCAGAAAATAGACAATTTTCGAAAATTAGCACAGACATTTTCTTTGTCTTTAGTAGAGGAATGATATCACATTCTGTATAATTAAAAAAAAAAAGTAGAAATTTCCCAGCTTAAAAGAGTAATTTGAGATAAATTTCTTTATTTTGGGCATGATAAGATGAGAATAAGGTTACGACTTTGGGAAACGATGTCAATTCCGTCATAGATCACTTTGATTAGGAATGTATTGAAATGTCATGGAGATTGTTGAATAGAATTATCTTTGGCACAGGATTCAATGTCACGGACGTAGATTTGGAAACATTACACATCGTATAACTGTCATACATAGTACCCATTTTCTTGCGCAGATTTTCGTAATTCTGAAATGATGATCAATGGAATTTGCTGGAATTCACAAGGAAACCTCGCGAAGTGTAGCTTATATTTCTTGGCGAAACTTTTAACATAGGTCAATTCGATGAAATAGATACGATTCTAAAGTCAAAAAGTGCAATCGAGGTTGGTAAATTACCGAAAAAAATCGCTTCATAGTTTACTCCCTTTGCTTTCTATCAAGCAAGAAAAATCAGGTTTGTTCTGTGTTTTCAAGGTAAGCTAACTTTTACAAATTCAATTATTGTTGAAAGTATGTCGAGGATATTACTTTGAACGTATTTTGCTAGATTACCGACTTCGGTTGGATTTTTAGTTTCAGGATAATCATCTATGTCATCGAATTAACCTATTTGCATGGCGTCAAGAAATACAAGTTACATTTCGTGAGGTTTACTTGTCAATCGAACTTACGCAAAATAGCGTGTTGAATTTTCTTCCTAGCTCCAATCGTTGGAATGCCAATATCTTTGAGATTCTGTTCATCAAGTAGGAGAAAGGCATGCATGTCGATCTGAAGTCATTTTCTGACAATTTAGTCATGAAGCACGATACACATAGTCCTGTCTAAAGTCAATTACTTTTTCAACTGCTCTAATTTATGAGAATCTCGTAATACAACTTGAACTTTATCATCTTTGAGATCTTTGAGTCATTTGAGTCATTTCGATCATTTCTTCCAACCAGTTTTTTTTTTTTTTTTTTTTTTTTTTTAATTTTCAGACCTCCTGCTCTCTGAGTTGTGTCACGTATTCACTGCAGCCGAGTTGAGTCAGTACCATGGAAGGGCTGCTGAACAGTCGAATGTCCCATTGGACTCCATCACCCAGTCGCTCATATCCGGATGTCGTTGCCGCAAAGGCTGCTGTAACCAACGTTTTGACTCAATTTCTTCACATTTAGACAGATTTATTGCAACACTATCAACTTCTTTCTTCCAATTTGAGATCTAAATAAATTTACTTACGAATTTTAGCATTCCTGTCAAATAGTCGTCTTGATGATTGTGTTGATGCACTGCTAAGTGAGTTGGACAGTTCTGTTAGTTCATCTTCTTCTTTCACAATGCACAGTCTGCTCGACTGAAAACACTCATTCTGGAAGTCATTCTAATGCAAAGAAGCCTACTTCTCTGACCACTGAAGGCAACTCCTTCTCTCGCTCTTCAGCATTCAGATCGAATAACCCCTTGAGAAGATCAGATGGCAACGAGCAGCTCAATCCATATCCAGACCACATATCTGTCGGATATCTGTCCTTGCCTTTCTCATCGTCCATTGCTGAATATTACTTTTATTCCATCCAATTTTCACTCTTTTAATCATGGCTGCGTTGGAAGTGAGTTAGGATTTTCAGAAAGCGGAAGTTGTATCTCAAAAGTTTCGAAAACGAAAATTGACTAAATATGCACGAAACCCGTAATTTTTATAGCGGGACGGGGATTTTCTAACAACTCAGCTTCTCACCCATTCTGGCCCTCATCAGCATCTCTTCACGATCGCGTTGCTTTTTCGTCCATCTGCAAAATGTTGAATAGTTTCATTTGTGATATATGATGAATTCTCAAACCCTGAACTGTCCAATTGCCTCGCTCCATTGATGATCGAGGTGGCCAACGGTGAGCTGTTCGGATCAGGGCTTTTCGGTTGTTGTGTTTCAGTTGCCGTATCCGTCGCTTTTCCTTTACCATCCTCAGCTTTTCCTTCATGTGTTGGAATTCTAACATGCGGGATGGTGAGATGTGAATATTCGTTCGTGAGAGCAGCTGTCAATGGCGATAATCCAAACATCGTTTCTCTGGCTTGCAGAACTTGAAGAAGGCGGCTTTCTGCTGATCGAATGTTTACGTTCTGAAATTCGCTCAGAATCCCCTAGACAATTTATCATATTGGGTGAACCGAAAGTGGTGATACTCTTATTCTTTCGTTTGTTATTATTTAGCGAAGAGTTTTCGAGATTAATTTGTGAGTATATGTGGAGTTTTCTGCCCATGTACCATTGTATGTTTCGCATTCCATTTGGGTTAGTTTTGTTCAACTTGTGAAGAATATTTTATAAGATTGAAAAGGTATCAAGACTTTCGATTCACCTTATAAAATGTCTTAGACTTACGGCGACTTGTGCATTTCCTCTTCGTCGTGTACTGATCGAAACCCCAAATTCGTTTTCGATAGCGGCTACATTGACTGCATTTTCTTCGGCACAGTCGAATGACAATACGGCTGCACCCATACCCTGTAAAGGTTTCGGTTTGACCTGCCAAGTTCCTGCCATTTTACCAATGCAATTCTTCTTGCAATCAGAACGCTTTCCACACTTCCTTGCATCCAACATCCACTTCCTTCTTCATCAATTTGCATTGCTACGCCGAGTTTCTCACATTCCAGCCAGAGACTTAATTAATCCCTCATCTCAGTATACAGATCGATTTTCTTGATCTCACCCTTTATCCCCATTCTTCTTCACTTGTTCCAACATTTCCTTCGTCATTTCGACGTAGAATCGTATTTGCGTGGCAGTATTCTGCTCTGTCTATGCATATTACAGTTTCTGTGATCAATAACACTGCGTTTCTTACCTGCTGTCCATAATATTTGAGTAGATCAGTGAAAACTCTTCGAAGCAAAACGTCATCTGATTCACTAGCACGGATGGACAATTTCGTGATGGATCCGAGTTGTGTCGGGTTGATAAGGAGATTTGGAATGAGAGGTGCTGGCAATGAAGTCGGCGGTATTTCGATCTCTGCTAGAAGAGGACAGGCTCTCTAAATAAAACGATTCTTTGTGACTAATTTTGCAGAGATATACTCTAAGCATGCTCCTTGCAATATCGACTTGTTCTGCTGCTCCAGAAATTGAAACCTGATCACTTTTCTCGTCGGAATGTTTATTGGCATCGGGAAAATGAACATGACACATGGAGGCCTGCATAATTCGCTGAACTCCTCGTCCTCCCTGCAGTGGACGATCTTATCTTCTTCTATCGATTTTACGGATTACCTTGCCGATAACATGTGAATGAAGTCGATGATGTAGTTCAATTTTGAGAGTAACTCTATTTTTCTGGAAATTCCATGATCTATTACTGAAATAGATTGAATTTGCTCTGTGTTACCTTGACTTGCATTGTTCTGCCTATCATCTCCTTAGCTTGCGTTATCGCCTCTGGACTGCCATAAATTTTCACGAATGGATCTGACGATATCACTCTTTGGTCTCGAGAATATCTCTAGTCTTTGGCCAACCTTTCTTCGTCTTCGCTCCGATCTTTAGTTGAACAGGCCAAGTGATGTGGACTCCCGTTTCGTGCATTACCTAGAATTTGGATGGTCAAACAGCAAAAGTAGTTCCTTACATGTGTGAAGAATAGCTGGGCAGCAGTACACTGGTATGGATGGCATATCTCTGAAATGGTCGAGTTCATCATGTCTTCTGCCATTATCATTAAGCAAGTTTAGTGAGAAAATCAAAGTTCATAAGTTTAGAAAGTCAAAGATCAATCGTTTTCTTGCAAAATTTCAAATGACATCATGTTTGAGTCAGACTATTCTCCTTATGAACTCGGCTGATAGACATGATATGTAATAGGTTAATTCAAAAGTTCTGTCGGAAATTTTAAACATTTTCTATCTTTTTAGTGAAACAATATCATAGCAAGGGGATTTTTGGCGTTCATAGAGGGCGCCTTGTTATGTTATTGCACTACTACTTTCGGGTTTTCTACTGTTATTTCGTAGAATGAGAACGGGTTTACTGAATACCTGAAAGCATATTCTCTAAAGTCTTCCGATCTACGTGCATTCGAATTTCATTTTGTCCATTTCCTTCCATCCCTACAAACGACCGACCTTCATTCTCATTCACTTCCTGGCTTCCTTGGGCTGCCATCCATAGATATCTCAAAAATAATTAAATGATTTAATAACTATTGGGTTGGTGAATAGACCGTTGCCAGGCAGAATCATCATTTTTCTTCCTTCATAGAAAAATCCCAAACTATTCTAATTTCACCTATCGATGCTTATGCCTATCAGACATATATTCTGTATATATTTGAAATTCCTATATAATGATTTATGCACCAACCCAATAGATAAAAAAAACGGTATGAAATAAAATGAGAAATATCGATTGTCAAAGAAATTCTATCATTCGACAGATGGAAGAGGCGACAAATAGCGGGCAAGTTGTGAGAAGAATGAAGAGGATTCTAGATTGAACACACTGAATTGTGAATGAATTTAGTGAATTCGACAAATAACGAGAAGCGGTGAGATTGAGCGAATGCAATTGATTATTGACAAGTTGGAAGCTGTCTATACACGAGGGCTGCGGAGAGGAAATGGAGATCGATAATGACTGACTGACTGACAATGACTGGAAGATGAGAAATGGAAACCGGGTGGAGATTGGAGGGTGATTGAAACGGGCAACGGGCGAGATGGACAAAAGTTGGACAGGGAGTCAGGCAGGCAGGCAGCGTACAGAAAACATCGCATACTTCGTCAGTGCATTCTCGCAATCAGACAATCAGGGAATCAGTCTCGCTCTTGCATCTGCGAGAAGCATTGACAGAAGAAGGGAAGACACAGATAAACAGGTCTGTTTCTGTCACTGTCACTCTGTCACCACCCGACTCTCTCCTAATAGGCGAATGCTTCCTTCATTTCTGCGTCTCACTCTCCAACACACAACTTCACACTATTTCCTCCCCCTTCTCCATTTCAACCGTTCTCAGAAACATGATCGATATCATTGCATCACTTATCACCTCCAAAAATCATCTTCACATATCCTTTATAAACACCCTTTTCTTGATGATTATGATAGCCACACCCAGATGTGTAGATTTAGAGATAAATTTAGACACTGTTCCTCTTTCAAACAATAATATATTCATCTTCATTAGTTCGTCATTTAATAATACGTTAATTAATATT
>LIAE01006933.1:196-23575 GCA_002287525.1 Diploscapter pachys
CATATTATTGAAAGAGGATTTCTAGTTTTGAAAGATAATACCTGCAAACCGTCCCACCCGAAGCCAATGCGGCTTGAAAGAAATTTGAGCGGAGCGTGTTCAGACCATTTTGATTCGGTACGATGAGCGAGCTGAGAACAATGAGCGATGGCGTGCAGGGCTTGTTGAGTTTCTGAGTGTCAATACGTCAATCTTCGCCTATATTTTTGTCAAAAATATTCGAAACTATAATTTCGATCAGCCCTGTTCACAACCTATACCAAGATTCAGAACAAAGGATCTCGATATTGCAGAAAAGGGCGGAGAATAGAAGTAGGCGAATTGTGTGGGTGGAGATCACAAATAGGTTGGCAAAAAACGGTTCTTACTCCGATTTCTCTTTGGATTCTTCTTAATGCCTTTAATTTATGGAAGAAAAGTTACCACTGTTGGGAGGGATGTCTGATGATCCCAGGTAAATCGATGTAGAGAAGAAGAAAACGAGGAAGATATGCGATATCTCCCTCATACGGATGTAGAATTTTCTGAATTTGAAAAGTAAAATCTATAATTAGAAAACTTTGGGAAGAAAAGTGTAATAAATAAATGGATCAACTGATCCCAACTACCATATCTTGTGGACTAGACTAGTGATTGATCCGGATTTCCATTCCTATTGCTGAGGAACGTTAGCGGCCGCATCCTTGCTTTTAGATATCAGGAAAGTTAACAGAAAATTAATGACTCCATATGACAGGAAAACTTCAAGTGATTGATTTACAAAAAACTAAACTTTCAAGAGCACAATAACAATAAAAAAGAAGTTTATTTTCAACATATACTCTTTAATTTGCAATAACTACGAGAATGGTCAATGAATATGCTTATCTAGATAAATTGATTATTTTGGCATGAAAAATATAATGTTGTGAAGTCAAAACTTTGAAAAATCACTATTGTGAATAATTTTGGATGATTATTGACTTTTAACAGGATTGAAAAAAAAAACTTCAATACACAATTTTTATGTGCAAAAGATATTCTCAAGTCAAAGTTTAGCATGTTTCTTGGATGAAATATTACAAGTCATCGATTTGATCAACGACTTTCCATACATCCAACTCAGGATCATATTCTTCTACTAACATACAATATTTTATGCAGATCCACTGTTCATATCTGAAATGCAAATTTTAGAAAAAAAAAAAAGAAACTTAAAAACTCACCCTCCGATGGCATACAGTTTTCCATTAGCAGCGACGAGTGAATGACCGTATCTTGCACAATTTAAACCCGAAATTCTTGAAATTCGATCATCGGGAGGAGCTTGAGGGTCGAAACAAAGACAGGAATTGCAGACGTCGCTGCTGAAACTTATTCTATCTTCAATATAGTGAATTCTTCAACGAATTTAATGACAGACAGCAGTATGTTTATGAAATTTGGGATTTCACGAAGTTAGATTTTAGTCTCAACACAGCACACATTCGATTTATTTATCGATCAAATTTCAATTTACACCCAATTACATGATGAGTAGATGAAATCGAAATACGAGTTTACAATATCCTGACTCAGTTTGAAGAACTTTAGGATAATTTACGCTTGCATTCTGTTATGTTGATATCTTTGTCTTATCAATGTTTCTTTCGAAGCAAATTATTACCTATCAGAACCACCGGTAATGTAAATCTTCCCATCCAGCGTCGCGATAGCCACATCAGTTTGCTTCTCCTCGATCTTGCCCATTTCAATCCACTCCTGTTCATCGTCTGATAACCGCAGTATCTTCTGACTATGCCAATCATCAAGAACTAGAAACTGAAGAATATGAAATCAATTTCTCAAAAATATACCGTATAAAGATCCATTACAGACGGTAGACTGAGCGTTGTTTATCGAGTATGGAAATCTTGGCCCTAATCTCCATGTTCCATTGTCGAGAACCTAAAACCAGAAAATATCCGGAAAAATTGTACCATAACAATTAGGAATGTTCAAAAGTTCAATTGAAACGTTCGTAAAGAAATAAAATTTTCTATATGCTGGAATCGGGGGACCGAATTTTCTCAAGAACATGATCGAAATTGAAATTCCGAACTAACTTCAACTTGACTTACGTCGACATGGTTAGTCAGTTCCCATGTGTTTGGATCCTCGCCGCCAAAATAATATATTTTATCGTTGAAATGTGCTACACAAGCGTACAGTCGCCATTCAGGAGGCTCAGGTCCTGTAATAAATTTGAAAACAAAAACTAGCACATTTCAAAACCTTTTGTAATTTCTCTAGTCTCCAAGTGGAACATTTCAAACTGATGTTTGAAGTTGTTTAGAGCTATAGCCTAAAATTTATTCGTATGTAAATTTCTGTAAAAATGAGAACATCTCTTCCTACTTTATTTCTAGTGAACGCTGTCTTGTTGGGCCATGCAAATCGACTAAACTTCGAAATTGATTCGACAAAGCCATTTTCGCCAGAGTGAAGTAGGCAAATTCGACCCTCTAGCTCACTTGCGGTATTATACATCACTGGAGAGTATATTTGGTGCAAAATTAATGAAGGTAAACTCTTACAATAAAATGGAATATTCTCGTTATTATTCGATGGAGTGTCTGAGAGTTGAGCTTCATTTTGTGGCAACAGACCATTCAATGTAACATTACTCATTTGCAAACATCACAGCTTAACGAAAAGAAATATTATTAATTTTAATTTAATCACAAACCTAGGCAATTTTTGTAAACAATAATATCCGCATAAATAGCGTAGAAGTAAGGAAGCAACGAGCAATAAGTTGGATTTTCAAAAATTATCGCGGCATGAAAGAAATCAATAACTCTATGGAATTTCTAAAACAACGCGCTGATAAGAAGGTGTTTCGAAATTCCATAATTATCTATTTCAAAAGTTCAAATCTATATTCGGCAATCGTTTCCCGTAAATATTTTAGAAAATATTTAAGCAATGCATGAATATCAAGCAAATTTTATGCGATGTGAATGAAAATTATACTAAATTTTTTTTAAAATCACTCATAAATGATCACAGAACATAATCTAGTGATGATAAGTTCAAGTTAAAGAGCGCCTAACTGACTAAAAATTATACATATACCTAGTTTTAGAGGCTTAAGAAAATATATTTACAATTAACATTTTTGCAATAGTTAGCTATGAAGTATCAGCATGAGCTCATAATTTGTAATTCTAAATAGATTTTGACAAAATGACCCGAATTGCTGGTACATGAATGTACAAAAATGAGCATGAGAATGTAACAATCTAATGGCAAAGTATCCAATCCAATCCGTGCATTATTATCGCGAATCCTCAATCTGACCAACAATTTTCCATTCGTTTATCTGTGGGTCGTATTCTTCAATGCCCATACAATATTTTAGGCAAACCCATTGCTCGTAACTTCAAATAATAACTATAATTTTAATGATCACTTCTAAATTTACCCTCCGATAGCGTATAATTTTTCATTGGCAGCGACGAGCGAATGATCATATCTTGACCGATTCATATTGGCAATCATTGAGATTCGGCTTTCAATAAAGTCGTTAGGATCGAAGCATAGACACGAGTTGAACACCTTATTGTTACTGAAAGTTTATCGACTTTGTCATTTGCATATGAATTGTTAACTTGAATTTTTGCAAATACGCAACCCGGAAAATTAGCGATCAAAAATGATAGTTTGGAGAACATTATATATTCCAAATTATCGAATCTGAGTAGAAAAATGTTCATGTCATGTGGTCGCGAAGAGTTCAAATTACTTATGACTACTTACCTATCAGATCCACCAGTTATATAAATTTTCTCGTTTAATGAAGCTATTGCAAAATCTGATCGCTTCTCTTCAATTTTTCAATTGCTCCGTCTTCTTTCCATTTCTGTTCATCCTCTGATAGACGAAATATCTTCTGGCTGAACCAATCGTCAATTACTACAATTTAAAAAAGTAGCTTTTATTTCAAAACAATAAATCATATAATTTTCCATTGCAAACTATCAACACGCCATATTTTTCGGCAGATAAATAAGAAATTAGCATGTTTACAATAGGGACCATGGCCTGCAGGTAAAAATAGAAAATACCGTATATGTCGCTGGAAGCTATAATGCAAAATGTTTAAAGTCGTGGGAAAGCGATCGATAGGAAATTTGATGGCATTAACGAGATAAGAGCTGATTCAGAATTCAGTAATTTCGTGCAATCTTCAGTTATCTTTCGAGAAATTTACGTTTGCATTAGGAACAAACTTGCAACTTTCTAAAAATTGGCAACCGCATCGCATGTGCGGTGGATTTTCAGAAACATCTGAACAACAAAAATTGCAACAAAACCGTACCTCAGCCGTGGTTGCGCCTTTTCGTGCAAGTATGATTTAGCATAATAGCTCGAGAAAATGTGTAGAAGATGTGTAGTATTGCGCCAAAAATCAAATTCAAGCGTTGAATTTGAATAAAGTGATCCGGAGTTATTTGGATATTTCTTTTGGATTGTGACCACTCAAACTCATGGATTTATCATCATTTGCTTCTTTCAGTTTACTCGCAGGAAAACGAAATTCAAAATAAGATGGCAAGGTGAATAACCAGAGAGAATAATATAAGAGCACCAATTTCAAATAAAAGAAGGCCCCGTTCAACAGACACGAAAAACCGATGATAGAAAATTAAAATAGTGTAGGTATGTAAGTATGAAGATCAATTTTATGAATGGTAAAAATGTTTAAAAGCGATGGAACGACAACTTTGAAATGACAAGATGACGTGACCTATCGCTAGGGATAAGAGAAGGGGTGAAATTATGAAGAGATAGTGTGGGAAAAGATAGCTCACGTCATCTCGTCATTTCTGTTGCCATACAGAAATGAATGATTTGTTCATTGTTTGGGGACACGAATGAAGTGGAAGTTTTCGGGCTGGATCCTTCCCTCCGTTTCAATAACAACATCGCGGATGTGCTGCGCAGCTTCTTTTTCATTTTCGAAATAGGAGAAGAATGGGTTGTTGCTGACCCCTCCAGCGTAATCCCTGAAGCGCTCGCCGTGGCTAATGGACGACAGAGACAGAGTCTGGAAACGACTTATTTAACGGGCATAAAATTACGATAGAACGGTACATTTTATATTTAAAAAAAAGATTTTGTAAAAGTCTTAAAATATTGTTGAAATCTCATGCTGTATTATCGATGTATCGACTTTGCTAATTACAGTATTTGTTCTAATAAAAAGGCATGTCCTTCTATTTTCGGAGACCCGATTTTCGAAAAATTCGAAATTTTCAAATTATCATAACTCCGCATCTTATAATCGTAATCGTTTCAAATCAAGACTAAATCCACTCTACACACTCTAAAGAACATGACAAAAACTTCTTACGCTTATCTGAGTTGGGTAATGGGTAGTTCTGGCATTTGAGTGTTCTACTATTAGAGTGCCATTCTATTAGAATAAATACAGTATTTAGGATTATGGTATTTCGAAATGGCAGGTAGCTCATGATTGACATGATTGAACACCCTCCCCACTCACCAGTTGAAGGAGATTGCGAAGTTCGGGATGGTTGGGATCGTTCAGAACCCGAGACATGCAGACCACAGACCTGAAGTGGACTTCGGTCAGATCGCGGTCGCCCGGCGAAAGGAAGTAGCTGCAAATATCGCACTATAAACTGAAAAAATCAGGAAAACAACAAATGAAATTTTGGCTAATAACAGCAATTTTTATTAGAATATTGTTCATTCCATTATTTCATAGAATCAGATAATTATGAATTACAGGCTACGAGTACTTTTGTCCTAAACGCTATATTTCTTCTTTCTCTCGTTTTGAGACAGTGGTATTTACTTTTGGTATAAAAGTGCATTTATTTTATGGAGAAAAAAGAACTCTTAACCGAAATCACAAATGCTATAAAATGATAACTTACTTATAGGATTCGAGAGGAGCTGTGGCGAATTGCCTGCAAAGATCTTTGTCCTTTAAGATAGAGCAGAGTCTCTGAATGCTGGACGCGAGTCTGCCTAGGTAGAGGTTGATGTGCGACAACTTGGAGACGTTCCTGTCATAGACATTCACGCTTTCGGCCATGCATGCTCGCAAGTCCATCTCTAAATTATCCTATTTTTAGCCAATTTTAAGCTAAGTGTCATTGATAATGACTTATTTACTCGCAATATCATGTTCTTTAACAATGGAAAACAACGCCTTTAATCTAAGCATCTTCTTTTAGGACACTAAACATCTCATGAACATCCCCATATCTTGATGCAGATCGAATTTAGAAAACAGTTAAAAATGAGAAAAAATCGATATTCAAAGGATTACACACTGAATCATGCTTCTTGACAATGGGATTTGATAAAAGCAGGAGGGGTGCTAGGAGAAAACAAAGAAATAGACCAGCGATTTAAGAGAGCAGAGAGAAATGCGACGCCTAGGCACGTTATTCGCGTTGTTTTGTATTGTGTACGAGCATGAGTCTGTGTGTAATGCCTGTGGCAATTTACTTTTGCGTTTATCGAGTTTCCTGAGTTGCCGTTTGACTTGTTGATTGCATTTGAGAGCCTCCTTGATTCCAATGGGAGCTTTGCGCCCGCAGGTCGAGCAGACCAGCTGGCCGGCATCGGGGTTGAGGGGACATATGCCTTTCGAGCAAACAGAGCAGCGTACAGACATCGCCATCCGATCGCGTTCCTCATCCTCAAAATGATCGTTTCACAAATCGGCACGAAATAGTTTCATAACACAAAAAGGAAATAAAATGCCTCTCGGGATTTCAAATTTTTAGTTATTTTGAGAAGATGTCGCTGGTATCAAGGTATATAGTGTGTCGATCACGATGGGGTGATGGAGGAAGGACATTCTACCATAAAGCAAACCAAGCTCCAATATATAGAAGAGGAATGTGAAATGACCGAAACATAATCAAACCTGGCAGACTTGACAATTACATTCCTTCCCGAAGAGGAGTACGATGTGCTTATTCCTCTCCTCCTTCGTCTGCATCAGAGACAGATAGTTAACAGTCAGCTAAAAATCAAATATATTTCCCACTTTATTTTATTTCTCCATTATTCTCGAGATTAGAGTTGCTCGTCTATCTGCAAAAGCGATGGTGCGAGTCTCATTCGTGCAAGCCGCGACTGAAAATAGTGTAGAAAGCGAAGAGAGCGCGGCTAAGACGCGGACGGACAAGGGGGGAAAGATCGCGCACCTTCCCTTTTGACCAGAAACAGGTAATTCCGATCTCGACTTTTGTGATCTATGCATTATTTCAAAATATTCTTTTCATTGAAAAATATCCTCGGCGATATAAACAGAAAATTTTGAGCAAAAAATGTAAGGTTCGAAACAATCAATTTTGAGCCAACTTTTCGAGGGTTTTGCCGGACAAAGCACCGTAATGGACTTACATCCTTGCTGTACGTGACGTCCTTCTTGCGACTTCTGAAGACGGCCTTGCCGCCAGAAAACAAGATGTGGCCGTCAGGATTGCAGCTGTGCTTATGAGCGATCAGGCTGAAATTTACTATGAAACATCACAAGTTAAGAAGAAGCGAAAATTTAAAACCAAGAAGCGAGTAATGACGCAATGACAAACCCGACATAAATTCCTATCCCAATGGGCACCATCTGATTGTTCATAATCTGCATCATATTGTAGTCGACCTGCAAAGCAGTTTATTCAGTACATAACCAGTGGTATATTTCAGCTAGAATATTGATTTTAAACAAAGCGGCGACGACTATCATTTCATGATATATTTTCGATATACTTGATATTTTCAAATGGCTTTCTACCATGTTTATAAAACGTGTGAACAATAGCAGAAGTAGCCAATAGTATAAAATGAAAGTTAGACAGACCTTGTGAATGATGTTCTTGACGACGTCTCGCTTAGGCAGGTCCGAAACCCCCATGTACATGGCCAAGTCTTCCATGCATTCATCCAACCTTTCATCATCCATGGGGAAATGCTTGCCCTCGCGAACTGAACATTCAACTGGATGAATATATATGTGAAATCAACATCACATTGCCAATTTTCAGGCGCCTTTAGCCGTATGAAAGAGGATTTTATTCAAGAAAACTAGTAAACGAATCATTTTTTGCGTATGAAAATAGGAAACCCTCTTTTCATGTGGATATAATTGATTGAAAGAGCTGAGTGATTGAGTTGTTGATGGGTTGATTGACTTACAGCCATCCAGATCAGTCCATCTACGGCCATTGAGCGCAGGGGAGTCGCCGCCTCTGGCCAATTTCCATATAATTCTAGCGATGAGACGATCGTCCTCGTTCAAAATCCTTCCGGAGTTACGCCGATTCGCCTTGCATTCCGGCTAAAATAATCAAGCAGTCCAATACTTAATCAGTTCCGGGCAACAAGTTTCTTTAGACAAAAATCCTAATGTTGATCTACTTCGAATAAATAGTGTTCAGAATAGGTTTACCACTCAATTACACGTCAAAATACAAAAATGAAGCAGAAAACTATAGTCGAGATTGAAAACAACATTGAATTGTAATTCCAAATATTCAGAGGAATTTGAGCGAATTTTGACTCTAATAAAACTTGGGCCTCAAGAAGTTAGATCAGTTTCTCCTATCTCTAACTTATATTGAAAATGAAAATGGCCAACCTTATGATTGATCCAGTCAGAAATCTGGCACTCTTTGCTACAATAATGAATGACCTCGCATTTCGCGCAGTGAAAGAACTTCTTGACGATGGACTCCTGGAAGCAGTTTGCACAGACGTCCTCCAATTTGTTGTCCAGCACAACCTTCGCAAACGCCTCTTCTTCAATCAAATCCATTGAAATGAGCTGAAAACTAGCGAGTAAATTGCTGTTTCAGGGATTATACAAATGAGCCCGAAATTCAAAGAAATCGTTGTAAATAGTCCCAGGATAATTATTTTGAAGATAAAAAAATCAGAAAAAATTATCCAAACGTAATCAATTATTAAAAAATGTGACAAGGAGCCGAGTGAATAGTCAAAAATGATATTTAAGATCCGACAATGCATGCTATTGTAGGCAGGGGTATTGGCGGTGCAGTAAGATGGCGCACCGCACCGCAAACATCCTTGATCGTAGACAAATGAAAGGACAATGATTTTAAAATTACACAATTCCTGCCAATGGAGTCCGATTTGAGACAACAAATGAAAACAATTGACTCTCAGCTATCTGGTAGTAACATTATGTTTGGTGACTGTAAAGAGAATGAGTGCCCTTTCATTAGAGGATGTGAAAATATAATAAACACAAATATAGGATAAACAGATCGAGATTAATCAGAAACAATGCGAAAGAATTCGCATATATCCTCAAAGAACTGACGAAAATTACATATTGGATGAAAGAATGAATAAAATATATTGGTGATAGTTGGAAAGAATCGATAGATTGCGATATAAATCTTACAGCTGCAGTTGATTGTGTTTGGGAACTGTTTTGAATCTTTTTCAGAGAAGATGGCATTTTGCCGTTTTTTTCGAAACTTTTCGCTTTAGCGCGAGATAAATCAATACATCGCATAAAAACGAAAATTCGAGAGAAGGAATTTTATGAAAAGCCGACCGAGGAAATGCTTGCAAGAATACTGAGTTTTGAAAACGAAATAGAAAATTTATTGAATCGAGATGGAAAAGATAAATGCAAAAACTCCCGACCTTTTGACGACTGAAAAACCTGGCTCTCTATTGCACTTTTCCGCCGTCTTTATAGGGTTTTGGGCCCATTGCAATATGCGACTGATGTCCAAAAATACAGTACCGAGTGCGGAAGAGTGGAAATTTGTCTCTTTCGCTAACACGGTCTCGTTTCGCATCGATAGTGGGCGGGGTTTTCGCTCGCTCGATTTTAGGAGCAAAAGTGTTCAGAAGTCTGCTCCATCGCTAATTATTCGGAATGGTTCATTTTTTAAAACTTTTTCGTCTCTCTTGGTCGCGTGTCTCTCTCACTTAGCACCACTTCAGTCGCTGATTAGCGAATTTTCCCCACCGAAACCATATGTTAGCTGCATAATGCAGTGAAATTGACGAAGTCGGAGAAAAACCGAAAATGAACATGCTACTTGTTCGAATTCAACCATTTGGCTTTTGTAAGTAACAGTCTTGCGCTCGATTTACACGACTTTTTGTGCATTCTTATTTTTCACGCGCTCGTGCTGTGTTTCCGATTTTCGGTGATTTTTCCTAAATTTTTGGATAATTTTGTCATTTCAGGGCTGCAATTCGCGTGTGCACAGTCAGGCAATCAGGAGGAAATGAACAACAACAACGACGGAGAGGAGGAGCTCGATTTCAACCACGAAAATCAGGGCCAACAGGCACGAATAACTGAAATTTCAGCATTTTTAATTTTATTTTTAGGATTTTTCCTCGGGGTATTCCCCAAAATTATCTCAAATTCCTCCCAAATTAGAAAAAAGTAAATATTTAGAAATATAGAAGCAGAATATCAAATTTCCTCCGAAATTCTGAAAAATGACGGGAATAGCGAACTTTGCCGATAATTTTTGTAGTGTTTTAGGACAACGAGCAGGACGGAATGTTCGCGGACGACGTGGAAATGGCCGAGGATTTCGACAGATCGGCACAGGTGCGAGGGAGAAAGGGGAATTGATGGAATTGCTTGTAGAAGCTAAATTCTTCCATTCATTTTGGAAAACTCTTTCTGGGACATTTGAAAGGAATACATTCCAGAAAACATCTTGAATGAATGGTTCGCTGGAAGAAATAGTTTTCTTCTTTATTTTGAAATTAGTTTCATCACCCTTGCAGACTATCAAGCTTGAGACTTTTCCACTGCAACTGCGGTGCGGTGACCAAATTTGACAAGTCCCCGTCTGTTGCAACTTGGGGAGTTTCGAACCACGGTTAATCGCATCAAACGAAATAGTACATCTTGTCGAGAGAAAAAGAGCATGCTTTCTTTCCGACTCTCGATAAGACATACCGTCTCTCTTCGTACGGTCAACTGCGGTTCGAAATTTCCCAAGTTTGTGTCCATAGAAAAAAAACCCCCTATTTGTTGAGAAGATGTCTGAATTTTGCAGAGTCCGAGCGGCGGCAGTTGGGACGGTCTATCTCTGGACACGCCCACGTCGCAGCTGTTCAAGGAAAGCCCCAATGAGGAATCGGGCAAGGCCCGCAGCAAGACCTGCCCCAACAAGGTCAGTTCAACTGTTCGATTACTCGAGCGGCGGATTTCTTTGTAGAATGACTGATCATTTCTAAAAGATCACGTGATTTTCCTATTATATATATCGAGTTCAAACTCTGGCTACACTTTTGACTAAAAAATTAACTCAAAATTCCTTTCAGAACATCAGCAATCCACTGGTGCTGCCTACGAAGACTCGGCTAAAAATCACAGTCAACAAACTGCATGTGAGTGGGATGAGTTGAATTCAGAACTGGGTCGGAATTCAGGCCTCAGAAATAAAAGTCAAAAACGAATATTAGATATTAGACACGAGAGAAAATTCTCGCATAATGATTCCGGTCTAGATCTTATTGAATTCGGCTTCCTAGCCAAGTCATTTCAGCTGACGGGGTCGTGGCACTGGAAGGACTGCGAGGACGAGACGTGTGGCATCTGCAGGAGTCCCTTCGAGGCCACCTGCGTCGACTGCAAGTTCCCCGGTGACGGATGTCCTACGGTTCGTTGACATCATCATGCCTATTAGTAGTAACGCGTAAAAGCGGTCATCGAGAATGAGAGTGGCTGAAGAAGGCAAAAACGCCACTCGTTACTAGGCACGCTGTTTCGTCAAAGGAATGGAAAAATCGCGAGCGGCCTGCATTTCTCCTTCCTATGCTGCTCGAGAATAACTGCTTTTTGCGCGTTGAGAATCCTCATTTTGAACACGAAAAATGAACATTTTGACTCCGGTATTTTTTAAATCAAGACAATGAAAATGGCAACATGTTCAATTCATTCAATCCTCTGCTTCTTTATGATGATAAGTAAAATTTGAGATTTTTAAACAATTTCAAATTTTCTACGTCAAGAAAATTCGCCAACTCCTAATTTTGCAGGCACGCGGCAAATGCAGCCACCGTTTCCACATGCACTGCATCACGAAGTGGGTCGAGACGGCGGCACATCAACGCGCCTGCTGCCCTCTCTGCAGACAGGTCTGGTAGAGCAAACAGAGCAGACAGACAGGCCCATGCCAAGGAATCATGGAATCATCCCATCCACTATCGGGAGATACCCTTCTTACAAACAGATCTGAATAGACTGGTATTCCCTATTCCCTAATCACTGCTGGGAGACTTCTTGGCATTTGGAAAAATCAAAACATCGAGATATGTGAAATAATGTTGAAAGATTCTTTCTCTTGATGATCATCCATGTATTTTTACTTGATACAAGTTCCGGGCTTGATGATTCGAGATTTCCGAGTGGCACTCTTCCTCTCTTCCCTTTTCCCCCTCTCTTTCAAGCCAACTAGCCATCCAAACAGACAGGCAGGCAGGCAATCACTTGCCATTTTCAAGAGTTATTCAATTTCTTTCGTATTTTCGACCCTAAATTTTAGCCTTATTCTTCAATTATTTTGTCTCGAAACTTCGGTCCAACCAAATTTTCTTTATAAACTGCCCATTATTCTTCTGCAAGTGAGCCATTTCATTCAACAATTATGATTTTTTGAATGGAATTTACTAATTCATTCCTGCATAAGCAGCTGCAAAATATGGGTTTTTGATTGATCGGGTTATTATTTTTGACTACCAGAATTCAATGACTTGATCAGTCAGTTCAATTCATGTAGAATTTATATTTCATTTCAATGATGTGCAGCTTTTCAATAGTATTTTTATTCTTGAACCATAATTTTATCTGAGATTTACACCTCTTTCTCAAAAATGCTCCTATTTTATTTTAATGGAAGTTATTTTGAAATTGACCCTAAAAGGTCTCAAATTCTGCTCTTTAGTTTTATTGTGCTTCATTCTGAATTCTCGAATTTCTAATGATGTCGAAAATCATTTCAGAATAGGCACGTTATTCATTTTATCCTTAATCTCTTTCTGTACAAAAGAATTGTTTCAACTTTTATAGCTTTTTATTTAGATTAATGTTGTTCTTTTGATTTCGGCTGATTAATATTTTTGACGTTCAGGATTTTTTCTGACTTTGAAAATCTATCGATCAATGAAGATGTTATTTTAACGAGAGAAGTTGTACGACATCTAGAAATCTTTATTCTTTACTAAAAATTTGCATAAAGTTCTCCATTTTCAGGAGAATTTTCATGAAATGATAATTTAGGAGAGATTGAGAAAAATTTAACGATTCAAATTTTCTTTATTTCAATTTCAATCAAAAATCAATTCTTTTGAATGCTACCCAACTACATAGAAAAATCGATAGAAATGTCAAAGAAGAACATTTTCAAAGCAGTTTTGGAAAGAAAAATTGAGAGAGGAAAAGGAAATGAAAATGTGCCTTTGACCGAGCTAGAGAAACAGACTTTTAGCAGAAAATGTGCTAGATTTGGACAGAACGGAACTGGCAGAGGAGCAGGCCTAGGAGTCTAGGACTGGCCGACGACGATCGTGTCCTCCTTCAGCACGTACGCCGGCACGTTCAGATTCAGGGGGGCTGGGCCCTGCAAAAAAAAATTCATTAAAAAACTAAGAATTTATCCATTTTTAAGGTCTAAAATATGAATTTTCAAGGCAATGATGTGCAAAATTTCGTCTTTCCAAATTGGGATGTTTTCATATTCCATAAAGAAATAAAAAAAAATTTCAAAAACGTTGAAAATACCAACCTTCCGAATTCTACCCGATCCGTCGTAGTGAGAACCGTGGCACGGACAATAATAACCGCCAAATTCACCGGCGCCGGCTGAATCAGTCATTACTTTTTTAGTTGATTTGAGTTGTCTAACCAATAGGGACGCATCCCAGATGAGTGCAGACGCCGATGACCACGGACCACTCGTCCTTCTGGACTCGCTCGTCGTCGTGTTGCGGGTGGCGCAGTTCTGACACGCTTACTGCCTTTTCCCTGAAAACAAATCACTAATCATCAACTTTTCTTTCCTTTTTATAATCATGGAATGCATAAATGAAAGAAAGTTTTTCCTAGGTTTCTAAATATTTTTTGTCTAGTTTTGAATTGTTTTATTGCCTTTTAATTTTAATTTTCGCCCACTGCTGATAAATGCTAATTTTAGCAGCTCGGAAGTAAGCAATTTTTATCCGACATTTCTTTGATCTGTCCGGTGCCACTTTTTTAGGAAAATAACTAGAAATTTTCATCCTTTCATTATTTGTAGAATATTTTTCACTGAAAAAATCTAAAAAATATTCCCTATAATATCATTAAAGCAGATTTTTGCAAAATCTATTATAAGTAGAGAAAAATCGCTTTCTAAACATTTTTTACGAGTCTTCGCCGAACAAAGCAAAGAGCAAAGCACTACGATCTCTTCATTTTGATAATGAAAATGTACCTAGCGATTTCAGTAGCAGTCCTGTGCTTGACGAAGACGGGCTTGCCTCTCCACTCGAAGGTCTTCGTTTGTCCCTCGGGGATGTCGGACATCTTTATTTCGATCGACGCCAGGGCACGCTGATCTGCTGCCATTGCCTGCAAATGATAAGGTTTTACTTTCCCGTGATTTAAACATATTCTGCTCAGTACAATATCAATTGGTCGATCAAAAATTGATCAGTCAGTGGATAGTCGTATCATTCTTGTGCTAACTGATATCTTATCACCATTTATCAAGAGATTCATAAAATGTAGATGTGTGTCAGAACTACTATCAGTGTTAAATCATCAAGGACGTTGCAGATGTCCCTAACATGTTCTCATCATTCACACGTTTTCATGGTTCCCTTACAAAGGGAATGCTGATGACCTAACACGCTACCACTATACCATGAATACTCTTTCAGAAGCATGGCTGAGATAGTGGATATCATTTTGCAGAGAAAAAATTCATTAAAAATCTAGGTTTACCTTGTAGTAGACGAGCGTTTGAGCGACTTCCTTGGCAGACCACAGAGCCATTGCGCCTCCGGCTGGAAATTTCGATATAAAAATTGACGGAAAAGCTTGAATAAAGGTTTTTTGCTAAAATTAATCAAAGTAGGATATTTTCGAAAATCGACAAGAAATTAATTGTAAAAATCATTCTATTCCGTTGTTTTTTTCAAAAAATTAATAAATTCTGCGAAACTTCAACATATTTGACAGTTTACATCACTAATTACAGGAAGCTATTCATTATTTCGACAAAGTATAAAATTGCAAAATAAGCGTTCCAACCTCCATAGTAGATGGCGTGTTGCATGACCTTCCGCTGTTCCTCAGTCTCCCTGGCAGGTTTGTGGGTGTCGAGAGTCGATTCGCGTCTGTACTTCGACATTTCGGGGAACGTCACATCTGTATGCGCCAGACGACGGGATGTCACTGGAAAATATACAAATTGGCAGAGTTAGAGACATTTTTATATTCTTACCGAGATAGTTGAAAAATAAAAATGAAATGTATAAGTCAGACAAGAATTGGGTAACGCTTGTACTGAATAGAGAAGAAAGTGGAATTGCCAATTTAAGAGATCGTAAATGCACTTTCTTCTATCAAAATCGTGCATAAAATGAAATCCTAGAGTTCATTCGAATTTTTCAGAATCGGAGAAGCTAAGTTCACATGAGAGTTTACGAAAATCCAAACGGGAAAAACAACCTTCCTCATCTAACAAAGTGACGTTGATAAATTGAAATTCTTCGCAATAAATCTAGCGATTTGTTTTAATCTAAAAGGTTCTTATAGGCTTTTAGCCATTTTTAAAAATAACCTCTTCAAGTTGATAAAAAAAAATCTCACCGTTGATGCCTTTGACAGCGGCTCCATTGGCGAAGAGACCTGCCTCGGCACGACGCGACGCGTAGGACTGCATGG
Source organism: Diploscapter pachys (assembly GCA_002287525.1). Classification (NCBI taxonomy): domain Eukaryota; kingdom Metazoa; phylum Nematoda; class Chromadorea; order Rhabditida; family Rhabditidae; genus Diploscapter; species Diploscapter pachys. The sequence goes on from LIAE01006933.1 coordinate 16,140, forward strand.
CTGAGGGCGTCTTGCGCTCCACGGGGGCCTCTTGCAGAGGGGCAACCTGACAAAAACATACCTTTAAAAAATCAAGAAAAATTCACGAAATAAAATAAATAAACTTAGTTATTTCGGTCAGAATATCATTCTCAAACCGTTCGTAAAAATTAACTTCTATTTTTGTTCTTTTGGAATTAAATATTTTTATTACCTTAGCAGCAGCGGGCGCGGCGACCAGCACGATGTTTGGGGTTTTGCCGCCGCCGCAAATCTAGGAAAAGGATAATTAAACCGAAAATTTTCCTGAATTTTTTCTTACGATTTTCTGAGCGACGGTGGTGGATCGCGTCAGAGTGGTCATTTTCGCAGCCCTGTCTGTCAGATACCTGAACAATCCAATAAATAATTCTAGGAAAATCGCCGAAAATCAAGCGGAATCGACGACAAATCCGAGGAAAATGAGGCTTTTCATACGGGCAGTGGAAGGAGGGGCGTAATTCGCTCTTCTTGCAACCGCAGTGCACATCTTCTTCACCAACTGATATTTGCCCTTGTTCGATAATTGCGTTGTTTTTCTCGGCAATTTCGCGATAATTAGTGGGTAATTATTCTAATTGTGGTCTATAGAGAGTAGGGTAATGATGAATTCATGATGTGACTTTTTGGAATCATGGATTTTCTCCTTTCACCGTTATCTTGTGCAGCTTCCCATTCATGACTCATTATTCATTCCTCCCTCCCTGCCCTTGTGCCTTCTACTCTTTCTGCTTGTTCCTGTTTGTTTCTTTTTATTAATAATCTTTCATTTCATCTATTCCTCGTGTAATTGCCTTATCATTTATCACGTCGTTTCCGGTTTTCCCTTGTTCAATAATTTTTTTAACTTTTTCAGAAACTCGACCTATTTTCATGCTGATTACCGCATTTTCTATCGATTTGCCAATCAATTACTCGGTGATTTGCTGTCTATTCACCAAGGAAAATTGCATGATAACTTGCAAGGAAAAGCAGGCTGGCTGGTGAGTTGTCATAAAACATCCCGATTCCAACTGATTCACCCTCTTCCTGTTATAAATGCCATCCACTTTTCTTTTATAAATTTAACATCCACAAAAGGTGATTTTAAAGTTATTTTCTGCTAAATTACGCTTTTATTAAAAATTACCTACATGCTATCTGCCCTCGGTTGTAAAGTTCAGCCATTTTCCAATGTTATCTTCATGAAAAGCAGATGACCTTAAAAATGTCATCTTTTACAGCTCTTCTCTAAACCCTAAACCCGGTAGGGATACAACACTGAATCATCGACTAACTGATCCTCGCTGATCATGTGCCATGTGTTCTCACTCCTTTGCAAAGACAATCGAAGGGAAAAGGAAGGGGAAAGAAAAACTCAGCAGGAAGAAAGAAATACGAGAGAGGGAAGGGAAGGAGAGAAATAGATGAGGCTCAGGCTACAACAACTCGCAATCATATCTGCACAGGCCTAGGCCATTATCCCTCACTTTACCCCGCTCTCCCTTTCCTTCCAAGCTTCATTCAGATTTGTTCGTTTCTTGAATAAGGGGGATAATCTCTACAATCTGAATTAGTCAAATCGTTCCCTGGCCCTAATCCATCTGCTTATCAACTCATTTCTCTCATCCCTTTGCATTTCAGCCCTCAACTTCTGCCTGCTGAGCGAATTTGCACCTGGCCGCTTTTCGGTTTTCCACTCGAAACGACGAGTTTATCGATATTTCCCAGTGGCAGACGGACAATTCATGACGTAGCAGCAAAATAACAGAATGGTAAGTGTTTTTTAACTATCAAAGCTGTGATAAAATAGACGAATCAATGCTAAACGAATAAAAAACGATTTTTGATAACATGGAAAAATATTCATTCAAACATGCCATCGTCTTCTTTTCGTAGTCACTTCAAGGTGTCAAAAATCAATTCTTTCCTTTCAACGATTAAAGAAGTATTTCTCTGGGATGTTAGCAGAACATTTTGCGAAGATGTTCTATTTTGATGACCTCGTATTAACAAATGAGTAGAGAGGAAAAAAGTTGAGAATGGTTGATAAATGAAGATTGATTGATTGCTTCTGGACCTGGGGTTGTTGGGGGACAGAACCAGTGAAGGAGAAGGAGAGGCAGAGCTAAAGAGTCGTAAGAAAATTGGTTGCAGCTGAGACAAAAGAGAAGCGGTCGCTCGCCCGCGTCCAACTCGAATCAGGACAGGGTCAGAACTCATCTCCTCTTCGCGTCCAAACCCGAACGGCAGAATCAGAAACGCAAGAGGAGGGCTCAGAGTAAGTCACTAGTTACTTCCATCCGTTCCACTCAGCCATTATTCATTTTTATTGATTCATTAAATTTTTACGACTGGTCCCGCCTTCTTTCTGCTGAGAAATTTCAACTCATTCCACATTTCGCTCAAGATTTGTCATTTTGCTCTTTTGTTTCTCATCTTCTTCTTCCGAATATTTGCGAAAGTTCTTGATTCTAATCAGACTTGGAGAATTTTATTGAACTCTTGATGAGCTAAGAAGAAATTTCTCATAAATCTTGTTGTTCAGAATGATTATCCTTTTTAGTACACTTTCTTAAAACCGACTTTTCTGAAAACGGATAAACATTCTGTGGATTTCTGCAATTAGTCTTCTTTGCGAAATTATCTCTTCCTCTTCTCTTTCTGCATTTGGCAGATTCATGCTTTCATTTTTCATGATTCTTTCTTTCCAATGATTTTCTCTAATTTGCCTGTTTTCAGACAAACTGCACAGTGTTTTTCACAAAAAGGACGAAATGGTGCAGGTGGGCAACGCTGCCAATGAACTGGATCCTATGAAATGGACAGGTAATTTTTAATTTTTGAACAATTTATAGGTTGATAAATGAAAAGTTGATGAATAAGATTTTTTACTTTGACATGAATCCGAGAATGAGCTCTTTGCCGTGACTTCACTGAATTATTTTGAATTAAGTGTTTATTTAATAGAATTCAGGCAACCAGCGTGTGTTGCATTTTGGTCCTATGGCTCAGCGAGATCCCTACTTCTACTATTATCCGAAAGGGTGGGATATTCTGTATCCAGGAGAATTCGGATTCTTCCCCTATCGGACAACGTAAGATTTTTCCCTGGTAAAAATGCGTTTTTTTTTATTTTCAGAAAATTTCGCGGCTCATCAACAGCGATCTGTTGTAGTGCATTCGGTGCCTTCTTTATAATCGGAGGAGCTTTTATGGTACGCGTTTTTCTTCTGGAAAGAAAACAGTCCATTTTCAGTGTTATATGGGCTTCTGGGTGCTCTATCAAACTCCGTTTTGGCACTGGCCTCCTGAACAGCGCATTCGACCTCCACCAATTCAGGTAGGAGATCTTTGACTTTTGAAATTTTGAAAGAACATATTATTGGTAAATTCACACTGAAACGAATAGACGATTTTAGAATTTACGATTTTCAGATAGCCGGCCCGATAATGTTCTGTCTAGGCGTCCTGTTGTTCGTCATTCCTCTGCTCTATTCCATTCTGACTTCTGATGTGAGTTTCACAAATTCTCTTCCACAAAATTGCAATTATTTTTTAGTTTTTCGATCTCAATCTCCATCACACTCAAAAGCACTATGATCCAGCCAGACTTACGGCGATCACTACAACATATGTGGTGAGGTTATTTCAGAAAAGAACATATCTCGTGCGCAAGGGTAGGAGACATTTATTCGACTCAATTGATAGTGATTAGAGGGAGATTTGCAAAATTTGACAATTTTGTCTATGTCCAAGAATTTCATGCTCGACTTTAGACTCCTCCTCCAATATTCGAAAAAGAGCCCTACCAACCACTACCTCCCCCCGCTTACCCCGTACTCGAGAACAAATACGCGCACACTTCTGTGGTCAAGCCACACGATGAGATGAAGCTTTATCCGCCAGTGTAAGTGAATCGTTTTCTTTCAATAATTCTATCGTCCACACTCACAGAATTCCTGGATATTCGACCTTGTCTCTGCACAAACGATCTCCCAGCGACATCTTCATCGCTAGTCCGTACAATACTTTGAGGGCCACTAATGTTGGAAGGTAGTCTTTCTTGCTTACAAAGTTTACTTTTTAGGAATATTCTGATCAGGGGCGAGACGATATTGAAATGTTGAAATTCGATTTTGGTTTCAATTACGATTTCCGCTCCGACCTTGATTTGAAGACCTTTTTCTTCGAGATTTTAAATTTGCAGATACCATAGCGGCCTGATCAGTGCGACAGCTGTGTTGGAGAATCGGAACACGACGACAGGCTCAATTGGAGGGAACAGACGGTCTGTGGACAGCGACAGTGCCAGGAGTAGTCAGAAGAGGAGCAGGTGCGGTGCCACATTTTACCCACCATTTTTCCATAAAAATTCGGAAACTTTAATCGTCAATATTTTTTTTTTTCAAATTTTCCCTGAATTTCTTTTTCATTATTTGAAATCATACATTTCTGATACGATTATGTCTAAAACTGACCATTTTCTCATAAAAAATTGGATTCTTGAATTTGCACAACTTATGCCGTTTGCAGGAGTATGGGTCCTCTGATGAACAGAGCTGGTTCCCGAGCGAGCAGAAGCAGCGCAAAACAGAGGAAGGAACTCAGCCAACTGTAAATCAACAAACAAGCAATCAATAAATCGAATGGAATTGTAAAGTTCAAGAATGTGTTTCTAGGATCTTTTAATTTTCTATGATTTCAAATGTACATAATTTTCCTTCATTCGTTTTCCCAGTTGTCATCTAAAAATTTCGTGCCTTATTCTTCGAATCTCCGAGTGACTTTCCCATAGTTTTTTTTTTTTTTTTTAATATTCTTTAAAACTGATAAATGTTGTCCGATTTTTAATTCTCTTATTTATTACTCATTATATATGCGTTGAATCGCATTGAATATCTTTGAAATTTTTATTTTAGAAAAATGCTATTTTCCTTCAGATTCATCCCAAAATTCTTTCACCGCCGTCCGAAGAGACCACGCCCACGGACTTTGTCATGGGGGAGGAGCCAAGTCCGGAGGTACTATTTTAGAAAAATAAATAAAAAACTAAATATTTCGTTACGAGAGCATTCTTCGTGTTTCCATTTTTTCCAAAATGTAAGAAAAATAGCGAGATACAGGAAATTGCGTACCGCTCTTTCCACTGTCTTCCATTGATTTTTTTGGCACTTTGCGCATAATTCATACGCGCATTTCTCGCAAGGTGCGCTTTAACGCACGAACGTTCACTTAATTTGGCCAATACAATATAGAAAATTCGATGAAAACGTTCCGGCATTCCAACTTGTCTTGCTCATTCGTTAGATCCATGCAAAAATGACTAAATGGGAGAGTTTTGCAATAAATAACTAATTTCCAGGTCTCTCCGCCTCTGATCGACAAGCCGGAGACGAGCGGGGAGAAACGAGTTTCTCCGCACTCGGCGGACGGACAGCTGCCCCATCGAGTGGAGGGCACATTCGTGGCTCCAGCCCCGCCCTCCGCCCTGCCTCCCACCAGGCACTTCCAGCAGCTCATCGTCAACACTGTCAACTTCACCATCCCGTCAGGCTACTCCACTCAACCTGAGGACGTCAGATATCTCGGGGGCGGAGCGTACGGCAATGTCATGTGAGTTGATTTTGACCTGTAATGGGGGATAATGTCGAGAAGCAGTTTTCAGCGAAGCCTCCCCTTTTGCGGTGTTAAAAATTCTCGAGTGTTTCCTTCTGAAAAAATGAAAACTCATCATTCTGAAGTCGCGCTTCCATCCTCTTTCTAACAATTGCACTCGAAAAGAGACCGAAGAAACGCCTTGTATCCCTACCTTAACTCCCTGCACTCGTTTCTCCCTCTACTCTTTCCATTCCCTCCTCCCTGCTACTGAGGCTAAAGGGTGAGGAGGGACGAGTAAAACCAGAGCATAGAAGTGTGCTCTGTCTCTTTCAGCGATAAATGAGTTGGAAAAAGGATGGAAGCGTGGAAGTATAATTTGATCACATTGATCTTAATGTTGAAATGAAGCTGATAATGTCATATCAATGCTATCATAACAAAAAGCTATCAAAATTTCAACTATGATTACAATTTATAATTCGGAATTTTTAGCAAAACGAAAGCGATGTGCAAAGATGGAGTGGAGCGGTATGTGGCGATCAAGAAGCTCAAAGAACCTTTCCTCGATCCTCTTCAGGTGTTTTTGCTGGAATTATTCAGTAAATATATTCTCTCCTTTTGCAGTGCCGTCGCATATATCGCGAGATTCGTCTGCTGCAGTTGATGAAGCACGACAACATCATCAAGGCCATCGACATCTACACGCCTGACAGCATCGAACACAAGTTCAAGGATGTGTGAGTTGATTTTCTAAACTATTAAGATAGGACAATCGAATTCTCGCTTAAAATGCATTATTTTAACAGCAGAAGTTAGGTTGAAATCCATTTTCATTTCTTTGTTTAAAAACGATTGTTACCATTCTCTTAAATGTCTTTCAAAATGTTGAATGCTAGCATCTTCTTTAAAATAAAGTCATGAGTTTAGTTATGTCGTGACGGAATATGCAGGCGATTCTCTCTTCAAGATCCTGCGCGATCAGACCGAGCACGGCGTGAAGATCATCCAGCCGGAGCACGTCCAGTTTATCATCTATCAGATTCTACGGGCTCTCAAATACATTCATTCTGCTAATGTGAGTTTTTTTTTTTTTTTAATTTTATTAATTTTCCCAGTTTTACGAAAATCATAGTTCAGACAGATTTGTATTTGTTTAGAAATTTACGTTGAAATTCTTTTTCTCAAAATATTGAAACTCATTTGCTATTTTCCAGATCATTCACCGCGATCTCAAACCCGGCAACCTTGCTCTGACAAAGGACTCAGATCTAACCGTGCTCGACTTCGGCCTGGCTCGCTCTTTAGAGCCGAGAAGTCCGACTCTAACGCAGTACGTGATGACCAGATGGTACAGGAGTCCAGAGGTCATTTATTGGAACATCACCAACTATGACATACAGGGTGAGTCAACTTTCATGCACTTTATTATTGCCAATGTCGGCATCTCCTCGTTATCTATTCTCCTAAATTAGTTTTTCATTACTTTCCATCCTTTTTATCGTCGAGGAACCTTCGGCGCATAAATATGCTTCTTTCTATCTATAGTTTCTATTGAAATAAGGAGTCGATTTTATGGATTTTTAATTGATTGTCAGTGTTGCACAATTTTAAAAAGTTGCAAATCTTTTATCCGAAGTGAATTATTTTTTGTTTAGCGGACATATGGAGCGTGGGTTGCATCGCTGCAGAGTTGATGACCGGGAGGCCTCTATTCCCCGGAGAAGATGGTATTCGAATTTTGCCTTTCTTCATCTTATTCCAAGAATTTCAGCGAACTCTCACTAGGGAAGCATCTGACCTCGCCCTGGCGATATGAGAAACGGATACCACCATCGTGT
>LIAE01006933.1:23948-42001 GCA_002287525.1 Diploscapter pachys
TACGACATGATCACCCGACTGTGCGGATCGCCGGACGAGGAATTAATGCAGAAAATCGAGGAGAAAAACTCATATGTATGACAGTTTTTCTTTCTTGGAATTTCCTGAAAGTTCACAATACCCCAACTTGAGATTGCACATCTTTCATTCAATGAAAGCAGAGCTTAATTCGAATTATGCGTTCCCCTAAAGATATACTCTCCATAGCTGTTCGGAATTCCGACCCAGAATTCCGATCGGCGTCTCTTTCTTCCTTCCATGGACTCATTCGCTATCTCTCGAAGTTCTCTTCTCTGCCGTTGAATCTTGGAATTCGGAAGAGAGAAGCAAGAAGGGGAGAACCCAGCGAATGAGTACGTTGTGAAGAGAAGGAGGAGAAGGCCCCCGAATTTCGATGTCCAATTGCCAACAACCCTAATACTCCCACTGATCCTTCACCAAATAGTCTTATTGCAGGCGATGCGGGTGGTGATCGAGTCGTTCGCGAAGTACAGACGCAGAAACTTCAGGGACTACTTCTCTTTCTGCACGAACGATGCTAAATTCCTCGACTTTATTGACAAGATTCTCGTTCTCGATCCGGAAAGAAGGTATTTTTACTGAGTGCTTCTACAAAAACGAATTCTGATCATCGATAAAAGTCAATTCATTCTCTTTCCCATGGCTGTTTTTCAAGCTTTTCTGATTCTCTCGAATTTAAATAACTCCAAAATTCACTCCTATTCATTCTGGCTCCAAGATATTATCGCTTGTGAAAAGGTGTATAGATACTGCACTCTTTGCAACTCGCTTTTGCACACGCCTGCCTTTTTTCCTTCGCTATTTCCTTTCTTCTCGCTCTCGTTTTCTTTCCACCCTTCCGGAAAAGCGACGAGAGAAATAGAGGGGCGAGGCATGGAGGAGACAAGCTGCAAAAGTGTACAGTATCTATCTCCTCGTAAGCGGCAATATAAAGAGGCAGACTTTTTATTTTCGATAATTAAAAAAAATATATATATAAATAAAATTTGCAGGATGACTGTGGGAGAAGCCCTTGCCCATCCCTACATGACGGAGTACTACTTGCCCGAAGACGAGCCTGTCACCAGTCAGCCTTTCAATCTCGATGAACCCATCGAACACACTCTCGCTCAGTGGAAAGGTAGGAAAATGTATAAAAAAGGACGTTTTTCATAATTAACTTCTTGAATGCCGTGTAGTTGAAAATAATAATTTAATAATAAAATCCGAACCTTTCAAAAGTCTATTTTTAAATATCAAATGTTCGAAACTTTAGTGAAAACAATTCTCGTTCTGATACAAGAATTCATTTTCATTTTTGAGACAATTTGTAATAGCTCATGTTTATCGTTTTCAGGAATAATTTGGAGAGAGATTCACAGCTTCCAGGGAGACGAAAAGTCGCCAAAAATTTTGTGAGATTTGCACTCAAACTGCCATTTTTCTATGACGTAATTTCCGTAAGTTTTTTCCCCTTTCTATTGGGTTGTTGTATAAGCTTTGATACCTTTTTGAAAATTCAATTATTTTCTTAGTCTAATAAATTCAGTTAGGGTTTTCAACTTTGGTAAGTGCTTGGACAGGCCTTCAGGGCTGTAAATTTTAGACACGCATAACGAGATGGTGTGTATTTTTGAGAGAGCATAGGAGGAGCATGCTATTTTTTTTCTCAAAAATACACACCATCTCATGCGTGTCTAAAATTTACAGCTCTGAAGCCTGTCCAATTAATTACTAACACTGAAAACCCTAACTGAATTTATCAAACTAAGAAAATAATTGAATTTTCAAAAAGGTATCAGAACTTACACAACAATCCAATATTCTAGTTACTTATCGAAGCATCGTCCTGATGTTTCATAGTGGAAAGTAGTTGATCTACAGTTAAAATCAAAAACCAAGATTTTGTTTTTCTACCAGATTAATTTTTCGTACAATCTTCTTTTTCAAAGGTATAAATTTGAAGGGTGCAAGTGCCTTTCCAGATAAAACAATTATTTATGAACTGAAAAACCGCGATTTTCTATAATATTTCATGAAAAATCAGCTTCAATTGCTTATGAAAATGAGTAAATTATACGTTTCACTTATCACGCCTATTTCGAATTGTTACGCATCATTGAATTATCATTGCTAGTAAAACAGTTTTCACTCATTTAAAAAAGGTACTTGCATCTATCAGATTCCACTCATCCCTGTACTCTCCCTGCCCTGTGTATCTTTGCCTGTTAGCTCGTGGTTCTGTATCCAAAGTCGGAAGTAGGACGTTCTGTTGAGAAACGAAATATTTGATCATTTTAATATATAAGAGTGACGAAAAGGAATAAGCAAGGAGATCACTTTGTTTCAGAATATCCTACACCCCTGTATTTTTTTTTGTAAATCTTGTGTAATTTCCATTAAATTCCCAAATTCGGGCTTTTCCTTTTATCTTTCATCTGAATTCTCGGATTTCTAATTTCATGTAAATCAAAAGAAAGTTACTAAATCATGCTGGAAAACGTTGCTCTAAATTTATCGAAATAGTTCTGTTTTTCTTCGCAATTTACGAGTATGTTCTTGGAAAATTTCATTCATATTTTTATCCGAATATTTATGATTTTTCACAGAAGTATTTGTTCAATTAGTGGCCTTAGAAATGACGGAGTAGACCTTTTTATAATGAATATTTTCCCCATTTCATTCCTCTCTTAAGACAAGAATATGTAATAATTTTATTTAATTTTTCGAATTATTATTTTATACACGAGCTATTTGTATCTGGCATACTGGCATTTTCTTAAGTTTGATTAGCTTTTATTGAAATTCCAGTTTTTTGAAAAGTTTAGACAGTAGAAAAACGAAAATTGCTTGTGTGGTTATGTGCTAGGGCAGAGGTAGATGATTTTGAATGTTTATCTTAAAACGATTGGCTCATTGAGTAGATCATTTTAATATCAGAAACACCCTAGTTTTCTCCTGCCACACCACATTCATGTTTCAACAATTTGCGATTTTTTTATCAACTGTACGACCTTTCCAAGAGGCTGGTGGTTCGGAAAAAAATTACGTTTCATTTGAGAAAATGCCAAGTTTTGAAAAATTCATATTTCTTCTTTTATATGAATTTGTGATTGCAGCTGTTTTATTTGTGATATAGACCGATTATTATTCTCGAAGTTTAGCGTTTTTTTCTCGAGTATAAAGTGGAACTCCTTGCGGGGATTCGAAGTAATTTGTACAATTATCTTATCATTAATGGTTGCTGAGCCAACACTAATATCTTTAATTTTTGCCGTCCATAATATTTTTCGTTGCATTATATTAGAATAATATCTATCACTCTGTATTCGATACATTGAGCGATGAATTATTGGCATCCAATAATCGAGCAACAATTTGTACGATATTCGGCGTTAAAATGTCACCGATCAAAGTAACGAATATAGTGATTCTTTAGACAGATAGAACATGAGAAGATTGCTCTATGGAAAGTGGTTGCAATTCGTAGAGCAATCTAATTGGAAATCGATATCAAATGAATGTGATTTCTAATTCGCGCTCACTAATTTTTCTATCCAATCATGCCAATTTTCAGCGCTTACAATGTCGAGCTTGCCGATTTGCCTGATCTCAAACCTGGCCTGAGCCGGTTCAAATTCAAATGACGTCTTCTGGCGTTTTCTTCGCCAATTTCGGTCCTCCACCACCCGAAACCTCAGTTCCTGATGGATTTCATGCGGTATAAATAAAGCGAGAGGAAGAAAATAGTTTGCTCATTTTCAGACGGAACTGAACAAATCCCGTTGGGTCGTTCCGCAAGTTTATCAAAGACTTCGATCACTCGCAGAAGGAGCTTATGGCCAAGTTTGGTATGAATTCTAGATTTATTTGTTTGCGTGATTTATCATTATCTTTTTTTTTTGTAAATCATAATTCTCTAAATTATCTTATATATTTAAATATAATTAATTAAATCGTAATTTCTTTTCATAATATACTGGCTGTCAATTGGCAATAGAGTCAAATTATCTCGCTTCTCTGATACAAACGCTTCCCTCCTTGCAATTATCAATTTCGGTAATAGTTGATTACCGAATTTGTCTGCTTGAATAATCTGTTCGTTAGTGAATGTAGATATTACACTCGACTACATTTTTTGTTGAACGTATTTCTTTAAAAATTATCTGATAAGACTAGTTAAAGAAATTAACCTTACTTCGATTATGCACTAATTGTGACTAGGCTTACAGGTCGCGATAAGTCATGGAGATTTAGTCTCCGCACACGCAGTTTCCTAGAGTCAAAGGCTCGGAAACCCGCTAACTAATTTGAGACGCGCAATTTGTAATTCATAACAAATTTGACATTTGACATTTGACATTTTCCATTCTATTTCGTAAATTTTAGTACCGCCGAATACACTTCAACTGGTGAGAGAGTGGCCATCAAGAAGTTCTTTAGGCCATTTCAGAGCACTATTCATGCTAAACGAACTTATAGGTTCGGGAAATTACTATTTTTATCAGAAATCAAAACTTTTAGAGAATTAAAATTATTGCGAAGTTTGATTCATGATAATGTGTTGGAAATGGTCGATGCATTCACTCCAGACCCTAATGTTCAGTCCTTGAATAATGTGTAGGAGGATTTGTTTTATTTGTTGAAAATATTCAGCTATTTTTGGATTTTGCAGATACTTTGTATCTCCTTTGATGGGCTCAGATCTGCAAGCTATTTTGAAAATCCAACGATTGACTGACGAACAAATGCAGCTGCTGGTTTATCAGATTTTGCGAGGACTCAAATACGTCCATTCGGCAAATGTAAGTATTTTATTTATTTTTTTTTTTATATATCTTTATTGAAATACCTCACACTTCCTAAACAAAGGATATATAAATTTCAATCCTGATTCCAAAAATGAAAATTTCGGCGTTTTTCTTTGCAAATTGGGCCTCACAGCTGATCTAAATATTTTGATCATTTTATTCATGACTTTGCCGTTTCAGATTATTCATAGAGATCTAAAACCATCTAATATTGCAATAAACGAGCGTTGTGAAGTAAAAATTCTTGACTTCGGCTTGGCTCGTCAAACTGATTCTGAAATGACTGGATACGTCGCTACTCGATGGTACAGGGCTCCTGAAATCATGCTAAATTGGATGCATTACTCTCAAACTGGTATTCTTCATATTCCATTCAGATATTTTCATTATTATTTAGTCGACATTTGGTCTGTTGGGTGTATTTTGGCTGAATTAGTTTCCGGAAGGCCTTTATTTCCTGGAGATGATCGTAAGTAGTCTTCTAGAAAGTAATCAAAATATTATCGATTCTTAGATATCGACCAACTGACCCGAATTATGGCAGTTGTCGGAACTCCAGGTACCATATCAAAAATATGCATCTCTTAGATTAAACTTAACTCTGGGGTTAAAATGCTAAGATCAAATAGCATTTTGAACCTAGAGTTAGAATTTACTCGAAGTTTCAATAACTATGAATTTGATTACAGACGAACAATTTATAATGAAGATTCAGTCGGAAGAAGCGAGGAATTACATTAGGTAATAAATGTAGAAAACGACTTCTTTCAGTGACACTCGGTATTTTAATTTTTGAAGACTCTTAATCGGTATTCATAGAAATAAGATGCCCTAATTCTGAGTTTTTAAAGATAGAAATTTCTTTATATTGTTATTTACTTATCTCAGAAACCTGCCACCGATGCCCCGAAAGAACTTCACGCAGCTCTTTCCGTCAGCCTCTCGAGATGCGTTGGATCTGCTCGACAAAATGCTCGTCCTCGATCCAGATCAGAGAATTTCTGTCGAAAACTCACTCAGACACAACTATCTGAGAGAATATCGATCGCCTAACGATGAACCTGTCGCTGCTCATCCGGTAAGATGCTCAAAAGAAGGAATTTCTTTAAAAAGTGAAGTAACATTCCGATTTGATGCTTTGAAGTTTTTCACTGACACTTTCCACATGATTACTCATTATTCGAAGCATTGATTTTTTTCGAATTGAACTAATCTTTTAGATTATTTCATTTATATTCCATCTTCTCGAGCTTTCATAATTTAGGTTGTCTTTGAGCCAGATGAAGAATCAGCCACATCTCTGGATGACTGGAGAGGTTCATTCAGCTTTTTAAAATAGATAAAGAAGAACATATTCCAGAATTGATATGGCGCGAATTGATTTTGTTCCAAAATTCCGGCCGTCGAATAAGTTATTCGATAGAAGGAACTATAACCGGAGAGGACGAAACAGAGGACATTGAAGAGGTGGATGAAGAGAACGAAGATGATATGATCTATGAGGATGTTCCTTCTTCGCATCAGTAGAGGAAGAACAGCGCTATGAATTGGTGATGGTCCGGTAGTGAATTTTGAAAGTTCATACACAGAATAACGACTCGAAACATTTCAACCCATCTGCAGTATGAATTATTTTTACACATATGCTAAATATGTATTCTAGAATAGTTAGAGAGCACACATAATCAAAAGAAAAATCAATACTCCAATTATCTTATCATAGTTTCGAAAAAATTAAATCGATACGATCATAATGATGAAGAGATGATATCTATAAAAATTTCAAGAATTCTATTGATAAAGAACCTCCATACATATTTCGAAACAATGATAATTGGCAGGATATTGTCTCAAGTTGATCAAGTGTTATGAGTCAAGGCGAAAATCACAAAAATTCGCTGCTCAAAATGACGCACTGATAGAGGTGCTGCGTTAAAGCAAATATTTGTTTGCTCTCCTTCAGCTGGTTTAACTCGAAATGCTCTCTCAACTTGACCATTAAATTTTTCTTCTTTTATAATGATTATTTCAATGCTGCTTCAAAAATTTTAGCATTATAATAATCATTTATAGAAAAAGCTTCTCCCTTCACTTCTATATAAAAATAATTAACATAATTTTCTAAAATTCGAGTACAATAATTCGATATAATCCCGCGTTTCAAATATATTCTTTATTCTAGTCTTAAAACTCGAAATTGATTCACATGAACATTTTATGAACAATTATTGTTTCTGAATAATTTCTAAATCGAATATTTTTTTTGTAAATATGCTTATTCTATGAAATAATTATTGAATTTTGACCATATTTATGCATATTTTATCCTTATTTATTTTATTTCGATCTCCATTAAGGTCACAACAGTAGTTTTATCCTAATCGAGTTATTTAAATGACTAGCATAATCACACTTAAATTATTTCATTGCTGACATATTTTATGAGCTTCAAAATATTCTCTTTTGTTCAATTAATGATGAATTATAGAATGGCGAATATCTGATTTTATTCATTCAATGTTTTATCCTGATTTCTTCACGCTCTTACTTAAAGACATAATGCTTCAAAATATGATCTCCTACTTATTTATTTATACAAGTAGATATGCGAATTGTATAATAACCGAATTGTATATTGCACATAATATTTATTCTTGTGATGCACCACTACCAGTTTGTACATACGACATACGATTATTAAAACTTAATTTTATTTTGATATTATAATTTATTTGTTTAACTCGGTATTATACCGTGGAAATATCTACATTTTCTAAAAGTTATTTGAGATTTATCTTACGATTTCAGGATGATAAACATACCTCAGGACCCAATCACTCCGGTCGCCATTAAAGACGGATTCTATCAGGTTTAAAAATAAAAAATAAATATCTTATCAGGTATATAAATTTCAGGTAGAGCTAAATCGTTCAATCTGGGTAGTGCCGAATTATTACCAAAACCTTACACCCATTGGAACGGGCGCTTATGGCAGTGTTTGGTATTAATTTGACAGGAAAGGATAGATTTGCTAAGTTTCATATTTATAGCGCTGCTGAATGCACAGAGACCGGTCAAAAAGTAGCGATCAAGAAATTCAACCGACCATTTCAATCGATTATTCATGCGCGAAGGACTTACAGGCAAACGAATTTCTGATTAGTAAAATTTACCTAAAAGACTTGCAGAGAACTCCGCCTGCTTCGTTGCATGAAACACGAGAATGTGATCGAAATGTTGGACGTCTTCACTCCCGATCCATCGCCTGTGGAAATGGCAGATGTGTGAGTTATTATTTCATTTAGCTGAAATCGTAAAATTTCTGCGACTTTTTTTAATTACCTCAAGGCTAATAGACGGGCAATATTGTTTATTCCTTTGAGATAGATAAAATGCAACGTTTTCCAAATTACCATATGTGCGGATAGAAATTATCGCAGATTTTGACTCATAGATTTATGAACTTGTATTACCAAGAAAAGTTTTTTTCAGCTACTTTGTTACGATGCTAATGGGAGCTGACCTCTCAAACATTTTGAAAATCCAGCGTCTCAACGAGGATCACATCCAATTCCTCGTCTACCAGATTCTTCGTGGACTCAAATACATTCACTCTGCCGCTGTAGCAAAAATGTTTAAAGAAAATAGTTCTAAAAATATGAAGTTTAGATTATCCATCGCGACCTCAAGCCCAGCAATATTGCAGTAAATGAAGACTGCGAACTAAAGGTGAATGATCATTTTGACATTAAATTTGTAACAAAACTTACAAATTAATTTCACTTTCCACGATCCTTTCAGATTTTCCTGCAATTTAGAATCAGAATAAGACACTGAAAATCGTTCTTCTTCTGACTTTTATCTAATAAACAAGCAATCTCGCCATGACTTGATATGATTAAGAATTTCTAGATTCTTGACTTTGGTTTGGCTCGACAGACAGACTCCGAAATGACCGGCTACGTTGCAACCCGATGGTATCGCGCCCCAGAAATCATGCTCAACTGGATGCACTACACTCAAACAGTGGACATTTGGTCGGTCGGCTGCATTCTCGCTGAACTCATCACTGGGAAATGTCTCTTCCCTGGATCTGATCGTAGGATTCGTGAATTAACGGCGGAAGATAAATGAGAAACTTGCAGACATCGACCAATTGACTCGGATCATGAATATTGTTGGAACGCCCAATAATGAATTCCTTTCAAAGATACAGTCCGAAGAAGCAAGGAATTACATTCGGTAATATTTTGCCCACAAAAGTGACATGATTTTATCAATATTTTTTACTTCATCTTCCGATATTCCACATTTATTTGGCTATTTTAATTATTTTCACATATTGAATATTGTTACTAAATTCCTCTGTATCACCCATATTCTGCGTTTGTTCTTCATTAAAAATATGAAAACTCTTATACGTGATATTCCAGAAATCTGCCCCAAATGCCGCGTCGCGATTTCCGTCGTTTGTTCGTGAACGCCTCCCCAGCTGCCATCGATCTGCTGGAGAAGATGCTGCAACTCGACCCGGACTACAGGCCCACTGCAGCGCCGGCCATGGAGCACGAATTCCTCGCTGCATACCACGACGAGACGGACGAGCCTGTCGCTGGGAATCTGGAGCTGAACGAGGACGTCGAGACGGACAGCCTCGATGAGTGGAGACGCATCATCTGGGACGAGATTCAGGATTTCACTGTGAGACTTGCTTATCGTAAAAATATTCTTTTGTGAAGTGTATGGAATAATCGCCTAAACTTCATATTGAGGTTCTATTTTAAATTAGTGAGAAAAGTATGTCTTGAATGCTCATAATTGAAAACCTTCTAAATTACACAAACTATCCGTTTCTTCATCGGAAATTTTTAAATCTTCTTTTATTCTTATTTAGAAAATCTTACCGTAATTATTCATTACCAAATAATTTAAACAATATTTTTAGAAGCATCGCATCCAACGTCTCGAATCGAATGATGGCAATACTGAAGGAATGGATGAGTGATTTCTTCAATATAAAGGAGTAAATTCTTTCGAA
This sequence comes from Diploscapter pachys, assembly GCA_002287525.1. Taxonomy (NCBI): domain Eukaryota; kingdom Metazoa; phylum Nematoda; class Chromadorea; order Rhabditida; family Rhabditidae; genus Diploscapter; species Diploscapter pachys. Next base: position 33,798 of record LIAE01006933.1, read on the forward strand.
ACTCACTAGATGCCAAATTCAACATTATTCACTCAATCTATTACGAAAAAGTTACCAATGCGTGAAAAGCAGTCCTTAATAAACTCCGTATTTATTTTTTTTTTTTTTATCTTCCACCTCAACAATAAACAAAATCGCGGACAAAAACTGATTCGGTTAAATGGCTTACAGCTAATTTATCTCTAAAATTTCCTTTATTTTTTAATTCCTGCAGCTTCAAATTTTATCAACACAATTATTGTGCGTTTCTACTTTTGTGGTCGTTTTCAATCATTACCATGATAAGATGGTCGACTTTTATTACCCTAAATGATTTTGTGAAACCTAGAGTTAAACGGTCTGACTCAATTTTATTTAAATTGTATCGTAGGATGTCACTTTATGGCAGAATTTTGTTATTTTTTCTTAATTCGACAAACAACAATACGTCCAGTAAGCACCGCTTTTAGATCTTATACACAGTGCCACAAAAGTTTAGAAAAATGAATGAAATTCGATATTTTCGAATTTTGATTTTCCCAAATTAACTGAGATCAAATTTTCAACCAATCCAATCGATATCGTTATCTTCTAGCCTACAAAATTTCAAAAGGGAACTCGTCAGCAATAATGCCAATCAGTTGATTTTAAAAAATCATGCATTTTTCTCAACTTTCGTGCTCTATTTTATCTTCCAAATAATAGAATAAATTTACTCTTATATTAGGCAAATGTTCATTTTCCAATCAAATGTATTCCTTGTAAATTTGTCCAAATAAATAAAATAGGTTTATATAGAGAACGCAAATGCTCAAATTTGAATATGCTAAAATTTTAATTTTTCTTGTAAACGTATTTTTGGATCGGTCTCCTGCGAAAGCTTGCAGTTTTGATGGGAATTGATGTTTATGAAAGTTATAGAAAATTGAGCTTTATTCGACATAACCCAGAAAATTCTTTGTTATAATTTTCGCTATTTTCTCCTTTAGGTCTTATTTCGACTTAGAAATCTTCGGAGATTTTTGACCAGCTTCGATTTGCCTTCGATATGGACTTATAATAATTTTGATCCTCGATATCGATTTCATTTTCGAAATTTAGAAAAAAAATCATCGTTTTTAGGGTTGGTTGAATTAATTGAGGCTTCTTCGATTTTAAGCCGATAATTTATCAAAAATTTACAGATTTGATGCTTTGCTAAAATAACATGTTTCCCATTATGAAAATGAATCTTTTGGCTAAATATCCTGGGTTATTATTCAAGAATATAAAAGAAGAAATCTAAATACCTCGATTAGACCATGATCTACTGTTTCGAAATTCTTCGTTTAGTGGATTTTGTCACTTACTGTTACGACATTATATCGGATCTTCAAAAGCTATGATTTTCTATTTTCAATAATTACAAACTGAAATTTCAACGTTTTTATGCATTTGGCTTACATATCGCTTTTTTCATTTTCTTATTCTCGTTCGAATAAAATTGGTGAGGGAGGCGAAATAGTAGGAGACAATGAAATCCAGCATTTCTGACCAGACAGTGACTCATTTATTACTAATCCAGGTGAGGACCAACGACCAAATTTTTAAGATCGTCGAAATAAGATGAATGAATATTTTAGATCCATACTGAGCCTTCATCGATAAAATATGAGAAAAAACGAGGAAAATACGATTAAACTTGTAGAAAATGTTTAAATCAAGAAAAACCAATTTTTATTATTTCACATTTGCAGACAACAAGAAGACGAAGCGAGGGAGTGATCGTATGAAAAAACCAAAACTTTATTACATCACTTGGTTCAATAATCAACAGATAAAAACTATCATAGTTTTCAATGATAAACTAGGAGGTTGCACTGTCTAGAAAATAAAAGTGAATTATCTTTTAAAACTGTTTATACGGAAAGCAAAATAATCCCCACAATAATTATTCGTCAATACTAGAAAAAGTATTGCGTATGCCAAACTTCACGCTAGTCGTGTCATTTTCCGACGATTTATTGAAAGAAAAGAGATGTCTTCTGAAAACTTCAAATAGTCGATCAAAGCGCACAGGCTACACCGATTTCTGACACTTCTACACCCCGTTTCACCTGGTTTGGCGCCGTTTTATTCATTTCTTTGCCAGAAATCGCATATTCGATAAAAAACGATCTTGAATTCTGTTGAAGAAATGGGTCAATTCGAAGCATGTGAAATATAAAAATGACAGAAATTTGTCGTAGGGTATGCGCTTTGATGCCGCCTCAAAAATGCTCATTAATTGGCACGCTTTCCTGGGAGGGTTCACTTCGAGAGGAACGAACTTTGATATGATGCATAATTATGCTTCATGATAATCCCTCAGGGTAGTAAGTAAACTAGGAATACGATCACTCCATCTTAATTAATCTTGGAGAACGTTTTTCATTCGTAAATAGTGAGTTATGATATGCTAAAATTCTCAAAATGAATTTAACTATTGAAGACACGTTATAAACCTTTTAAGGGTACGTTGCGAAGTTGGTTTAGATGAGGTTCAGCCTTTCATCCTTTCATTCACCCATGCAAAGAAAAACTTAGAATTTTCCTTGATCTGAAGTATCCGAAATTTCGATTCAAAGACGGGCAAAACCGTCATTCCAGTTCTGACTTCGATATTAGTACAACTTTTTAGCTTCAATTCCGATTTTTCTTTTCAAGATTGAAATTCCGAACACCATTTTAGTGATCAAGATGTAATTCGAAGATATCGCAACTTTTTAACTCGAAGGGAAGATAGAATTTCATAGAAATTGTAAAATCAATGAACGAAAAGTAAAGCAATTAGCGAGTTTTCAAAACGAATCTTGAGTTTTCTTTATCTTACCTGATTTGAAAACATATTGCACGTGAAGTCTTACGAAACACTTTTCTTCACTTTCAAATATTTCTATTGCACCCATAAAAATAATATCGGAACATAGATTGTCTAAAGAAAACGATATTTTTTATTCTGACAGTCTCGATAGAATCTTTCAACGCTTTCCGCTGCTTCTGTTCTATCCCCTATTCTACGAAGTGTCGCAAGAACTAGCCATGATCTTTTCGTCGATGATTTTATCTGGCACCTCAAATAGAATAAAATTAGATCCGCTCAGACCTAAGAAGGACGATCAACAGAAATCCCTTACGGCCTACCCGCAGTACATTTTCAGAGCAAAGTTCTATCTCTAAACCATTATCAGCCAAAAACTCACCTTTGTGACCTATCCCCTAGTTTTTTTGTCTGACGAAAGTTCTTCCTAAATTTTGATCCACCATTTTTCCAATGAAGTGATATATTTTTATCAAGTCGGCCAGTTTTTTTTGAAATATAGATTTGTTCATTACCATTTTCTCCTGATTTTATACTGTATTCTAGTAATTTACCCAGAGTTCTAGTTACAAAATTTTATAATAGAGGATCAACTGTATTATTTGTCTCTAAAGAAATGATATACAAATTCTATCCGTTTTAATTTTCGGAAAAAAAATTGCCTCATTAATGCGTAGAATATGTCGTAAAATCGACTCATTGCCAGCGCATTTAAACTCTGGCAAGACGATATGCATCTTTTTAAAACATATTCTGAATACTTTTATGATGAATATAAATGAAACTTGAAATTATAAACGTCGGAAATGCGCTTTTAGTAACTCATGATAAATTGTTAGTATCGGACTTTTCCCGAACAAAAAGATGAAAATTTTCAAGTAGAATTTGTGAGTGAGCTTCAAAAATTCTTGTCCAGAATCAAGGTGAAGAGAATCCCATTTTTACATTGAAGTCGAGACAAAATTGACTTAGACTCTCAAAAATATTTATGTTAAATCAAGCGATATCGTGATTAAACTTTTACATAACCTTGTAACATTATTTCAATTATGGATTCCTCAACTTTTATTGAGTTTTGTGTCATCTTGTTGAAGCCAAACGAAAGGATGTATTCGAAACTGAATTTGACCTTCGATTTTTTCCTAAATTACTCAGAAGAAAAAATTTCTGATCTTTGGGATCTCAGCAGATCGCATTTCGAAGTTAAGTGAGATCAGACAAACCGAACTATACAGTCTGCCATAAAGAAGTTTATCGAATAAAAACACTGTAGAAAACTATTTGAAATGTGTAGCTAAAAATCCGAACATCGAAAACTAGGGGGCAACTTTTTGGAACAAAACTTCTTTAAAAAAGACTTGAGTAAAAATGACCAGAATACTTTCATAGATGTTGAATGTGATTTTGGCATCAGATTAAGAATGTATAATTTATAAAAGGGAGATTTATGAGTCAGAACGTAAGTGAACGCACAATTCGATGGTCAATGTAATCTTCGCTTGTCCGCATTCAAGCGATGGGTTGATTCGTATAAAAGACACTTCAGGTATCGTTGTCGATCCATAGATTAGTTGTTTGGCATTGAATTTCAATAAATCAAGAGAATATTTGTAAGACCCGAACAGTCATCAAAGAGAACTCGCATTTCAGAAAAAAAATTCGCAAATCGGGATTTGGAGGACTTTTCCAAATACGAGCAGTTGTTTGAGTCTTACAAATACTCCCTTAGGTTCAATTTCATAATTATAATCTCGGAATCTACTAAAGAGAATCCTAGGTTTATTTTCATAAAATATCACTCGATAACTAGTTCTTTTAAATCAAAACTTTGATCAATTCGTCCTTCGAAAGATGTTTTCTGTATCTTTGCATATCAATAATTAGAGATTTTAGATATAGTTTTAAATCAAATGCGATACTTTCTTCAATTTATTAAGCTATGTGTATTTATTTCATGTATTGTGGCACTAATAATTATACTAATCTATATTTTTATAAATTCAAAAAGTAGATGTAAAAAAACCGATATTCTCCAAGGCTATTATGCATCATCAAGGTAAAATATAGTTGCATTCTATTAAAAATAAACGCATGTGATAGAGATGGAATTTTCAGGAGAATAAAACCCGATAACGCGGTAATTTGATCGTCATATTTTATCATTCAATTAAATTTTTTTTTTGATTCAGCCAATAACAGTAATACAAGAATGTCTGGATCTGCTTCCCCATTCGAAGTTCAATTCCATGCTCATAGATGTAGAAGTTTTGAAGGCAATAAATCGGAAGAGCTGTTCAAGCTTTAATCAACCTATAATGGTTTGCATAGAAAAGTTAAAACCAACGAATTTTTGAACATTCCCTTTTCAGATTGCGATTGACAATACGGAATATCGACAGATGAAATACAATGAATCAACTAACCACGGATTCTCACTCATCAAACTTTCATATCCACACGATACAGACTATATAAAGTTCACTGATGAACGTGCTGGTATAGATCGGATAATTCCAAAGTATGCAAATTTTGACTAAAATCACCTAAAAATAAATTATAGAATGGAGTTCCAGAAGTTTGGGAAATATCAAGTCCCGAATGACATTAATTTGTTTTTGGAATACTGGAAGCGATCTCGTTACGTAAAATGTTTGAATCTAAAAGTTGATCGCGAGCCAATGGAACCGGTAAATTTGGAATTTCGAAACAAGGCTTTTCTTCGTTGCAGGTATTAGATCCAATATTATCTGTTAATTTTCTCGCTGATTTACGCAATATCTTCGTATCTTTCAACATGTTCCCATTTTTAATTGGCGGAACATTGCTTGGTAAGTATTTGAAAGGCGAAATGTTGTTGAAGACTGGCGATTTTATTGAGATAGGATAAAAAAGAAAGGAAAATACTGAATAAAAACTATCACGCTGCTTATAGACAAATCTATAATATTTCGATGATTCAAAGATTATTTAGACGCAGTTTTAATATTATCAAATCGCACTATGCATATTCATATTGAGTATCATTCATTTTGTACCAATTGATCGATTTTTGGCAATCAGTAACTTGCTCCAATAACTCTAGGCTGGTATCGGGAATGTTCAGTTATTCCACACACCAAAGATATTGATATATCAGTTAAATATGATGAGTTTGATGTATCCATCATCGAGGAATTTTGGAAATTTGATACCGAATTTTTAGTGAATAGAAGATTTGGAAAGGTTTGAGATTATTTTACCGCATTTCAAAATCACAAATTTCTTTTCAAACTTTTATGGAATAACTTCAAAAGATTTATCATTTGGGATTTTGCCTAATCTAATAACGAATAAAAAGAGAAGAATCCAATTCATGAAATAATTCCATTAGTTTAGCTAAACGACAGTTTCGAAATAACCGTCTTCCCGAGAAACATTGAATTATATCTAATAGATGTATTCGTTATGTATAATGAGAAAAATTACTCGTATGTCGGTGGAACGAGTCCATTAGGATGGAGATATAAATACAAATATCCTTTGTAATGAGCAATAGAGCAATTATAAAAGTAGTACCGCAAACAATCTATAAATTATCATCATGTATATTTGTGAGCTAAAAAGTTTGATATCTAACATTCTATTACTAAATCCCTACCCTATACTTTATGAGCAAGCTGTTACTTTTTAGTCGGCTCAAAATATGCATGGATGTTTAATTTTTGTAGTACTACTTTTACTAATTGCCAATATTAGTTAGTTAAAAATAAATTTAATCGGATTTAAGATACGACCACTTTTGTGCTGCCGATCTGAAAGGACGACTATTTTGGGTAACTTGTGATCCGAAGAAAATAATCGAGGTAAATCAACTATTTTATCGCAAATATACAGAAATTTAGCTTTGTTTTCGTTATTTTTAGCAATTCTCATCAATTTTATTTCATATCCTGAGATCAGTTACTTATTCATTTTTCTTTAAATTTAGGTTGAGTATGGGCCGAATTGGACGAAGGACCATAGTACGAAGAAATTTAAGTGGTTTTCTTCACATAACAATGTCGAAAGCAATGATCGGTGGAAATGGAATGAGTTTAGAGATGTTATCCAGGGAATATTTTAGCATTTTTAGAAAGGGAAAAATATGATTTTTAGGAATATGATGATCATACTCTTGGAGAATCAATTACAAAGGGAGAGAATTCTATTGAACATTAATACAGCTTTTTTCTAAGGATAGAAAATAGTCACTGTATATTGTTGATTGGGGAAAAGTCGATATTCATTCAGCAATTAGAATTCGAATTTGGAGCGAAATAGTCAGTCGCGTAGAAGAGAAACGAGAGACGAATAGCGCAATTTTTGAGCGTCGACGTTCTCTTCAATCAATAATATACCAAATTCACCCATTATTTACGGGTTTCGTTTACTGTTGTTCTAATAAACATTTTGATAATTTAATTCTCGAAAAATTGAACGAGTTCCTCTTGTCGACGAAATCTAATTTCGATTTTTAAAATAATTTTCAATCGTTCGTTCATTTTTCCAGAGATCAACGATAGATATCACTTCTTGTGTCGTAGTTCTCTCTAGACATCATCGATCTTCAGGGATGTTTATGAATTTTCATTGAAATCGTGTAGACTAAATTTTCTTGAATAAATCATGAACATATTCAAGAAAAATTAAGCGAAATAGCGAATATATATCACGAATCAAAGGATTCATTTTTATTCATAAAAACTAATCAAACGTTTGTTGCAAGAAAAGAATTTAATATAAGCTAAACTCGTGAGCAATCAGCGCACAAAAATGCATTATACTTATTCGCCTTTTCCTAAATTAGCTGGTTTATATTTCAGATGTTTCTTCCAGTTTCTAGATGTTCATCATTTATAAGATCCATTCTAATAAACAATTCAAAATTGATCAAGACACACTAGAATTAGTTATAGCTCGGAAAGCATTGATTCTTGCCGAAGTCGTGCCAATTGAATTACAAATCATTTTTTGAGAAAAGAGATCGTAATCAGAAGAAAAACTTTTTTGCCAGTTCCCGACAATGTTGCTGTTTTTAGCATACAAATTTCCCATATTTTCTTCGCTTTTTGTCATAACATTTCAAGAAGTCATTTATTTCTCATTTATATTTTATATCAACGTATATTTTATTAGATTAGTATTACTGAATTACTAAAGTGAAGGCTGAAAGACATCACCACATGAAAGACTTATAATTAGAATATCACAATTTGCTCGTTTTTGCAATTCAATGAAATAGATAATAATATAAAATTACTTAGGTACATAAAATAGGGCAATAAAATATGGAAGAGATTTTCTAAATTTAAAATAGGAATATTACAAAATAATTGACCCGAATTTTTCTCTGCAAATACGTATTTTT